>PVLA01009936.1:0-69111 GCA_004027455.1 Hydrochoerus hydrochaeris
GAGAAGAGAAGAGAAGAGAAGAGAAGAGAAGAGAAGAGAAGAGAAGAGAAGAGAAGAGAAAAAGGGAAGGTATGGTGAGAGCCACACAACTGATCAGGTACTGCGACCCTTTCTTAGTTACAGACCAATGCTTACTGCTGCTTTCTTTGAATCCTTGACTCTCTTTTTGTTAGAATCTCAACCGTGCCAGGTAAATCAATTACTATAATTAACAGAGAATTGCCATTATTACTAGTACAGCTTAATGAGAATCTAACACAAGGACAGCTAGACAATAAATATTTATAACTTTACAAAGGGTCTGTTATGATTTGAATATGTCCTCCAAAAGTTCATATGCTGGAATGTCAATTTCCACTGTGGCGGTTTTGGAAGATGATGGGGACTAATGGGATGTTTTTAAGTCATAAAGACCCCATCTTCATAAATGCACTAAGGCCATTTTCTCTGGGTTGTGTTAGTTCTTACAAAAGTGGTTTCATTTTCCAAAGACTGGGTTGTTACAAAGCATTGCCTCTTTTAGCTCGCTCACACTGTCTCACCTTATACCATGTTGTATCATATAATGTCACATATGGTGCCATGGCCTTGGATTTCTCATTCTCCAGAATCATAAATCAAATAAACTTTTTGTCTATAAATTATAAGTCAGTAGGATACTGTTATAGCAACAGAAAATGCACTAAGACAGGTGCAGATCAGTGTGGAACCCAAATGCCACTGATACAAAATGAAAACCAAATTAATGACACTTCCACAGCTACTGGACCTCCTTATTCCTCCCCAGTCTTTGGGCAAGACTCATAATATAAGAATCTGGCCTTTCATTCTGCTGGTTTTCAGCTCAATTTCCAGTTATCATACTATTTAAAAAAATAATTGTGTTCCTAATGTCACAATGGCAACTAATGTCTATTATCTAATATCTCAATATTAAAATCTCCCTGCTATTAAGTAGACTGGTTCTGCAGTTTAAGTTAACTCCACTAACAACTGTGAAATACCTAGAAGGGATGAACCACAAGGAACTTGAGATATGGAAAATGTTGGCAGAACAGAAATACTATAGAGTAAGGAAACAAAGGCTTATAAGAACCTGGAGAGAAGACTAAGTGAGCTTTGGGAGCAGGGAAACAAACTCCAAGAAAGAGGAAGTGCCTACTGACCACAACGTATTTTATTCATGTATGACTTACACATATTGTTTTACTTTATTTTCACAGTAAAGTTTTGAAGAACCATTATCTCCATTTTGCAGATGATAAGACTGAAGTTTTGGAGTTAAAGGCCTTTGCTCATGTGCTCATTTGATATCTGGCAGAGCCACAATTTTAATTTGAGCATATCTGACTTCAATGCCTAACTTCTACGCACCACAGCGTTAAATTCTCATCTGAGGTTAGTCACGGACAACCGAATACATTCTAGTTATCGACTGGATATTTTTAAAATCCAGCAGGGGAGAAAATAAAGTAGAAACATAGATGTGGATAAATGCAAGGTCTGTCTAAGAAAGAACCAGTTACTCGGTTTAGCCAAACCAAAATGAAAATGATGTGCTGGACAGAGTTCAAGCCTTTAACACCACACTGCAGACAGTGAACTTCAACACAGAGGTTATTCTGGAAGTTTCCCTGCCAATGTTTCCCTTTCACCAGTGAGGGAAGCATCATGATTGGAGAGCTGTTTCAGAAACACTGTAACTTTTGTAGCTAACGTGTGGCACATGATAGAAGGGAGTGGATAAGAGGCAGGGAACTCTGGTGAGGGCCATTTTAAGAAAACAACATGACTTTTGGTCAATTCAGTTCATCCCAGCTTTAGAAATACTGCAAAATTTTAAGAGCATTGAGTTTCAAGAATATAAAAAGGAAACTCATTTTTTTGTTTTTTGGTTTTTTTTTAAAACCAAGTCCAAATTCAGTTTTTTAGCCACTCTAAATGTCAATGTTAGGATACTCACAAAGTCAAAGACAAGAAAGTTAGCATCTCAGGCCCAGAGATTCTCAGACCCAGATCAAGGAACAGAAGTGAGGATATACTTTGTAACCACTCTGGTTAGAAAAACAAACGTCAGCTGCTTCTGAAGCCCCAGTGCTGGACACTTTAATAAGGAAAGGTTTATTGCTGAAACAACACTGCACACCTGCCTTGGGGCAAGGTCCAGGGCTATGGTACCATTACCTGCATCTCATGTGCCTCTACTGCAAGCATTTATTTTGCTAAACAAACTATAACATATGACCTGTCTGGAAAGAAAATATTTATTCAGATCAGAAAAGGTCTTTTAATATCTGAGAGAGGCTTCAACAGAATTCTCATTTAGAACAAAAATAGAAAGAACACATACACATGTCCAATGTATTTCATTATCCATTTAACCACAGATACTGTTCAACTGTACGGCAGAAGTCCTAAATAATGTTAATTACTCTTGACCTACAACATCTTAGAGATAGACTAAAAATTTATCTTCAACAGTGCTTCTTAGTATACGCTTTGTCATGATAAGTATTTCACAGCGTGTTTCAATTTCTTTTTTTTTTATGTTTCAATTTCTTAACATTTACACAATTGTGTATAGGATACAATAACAGCATATAAATATAATTATACGCATTTTATGCATACACACACAGAGGCATGCACGCATACACACCCAGAGTTTGCTCCTGTCAGTTTTCCTAATAAGAACTCCCTTCCTTTACTCTATTACCATAATTTGCAAACTAAAGTCAATGAAATCTCATTTAAATGCTTCATATTATCCATTATTTGCTGTTTATCAGATATTTAAAGTCTTTCTTTCTAAAGTGTTAATATTCTCAATAATAAACAACTACACATTTTAGAGGCATAATAGCAACATTCAAATGAATATTCATTCACATAAATAACAATGAAGAAATAAAGTACTTCATTTACTTGTATATTTTTGCCCATTACCTTATGCTATGCCATTAGATTTTATAATAAATCCAAGTCACACAGCAAACTGGAGTTAAAGAAACTTGACTGGGAGGAAGAGCACATGACCTGTCCTCCTATTTGTCCTCCTGGGCCAAACTATAAACCCTCTGATATTGCTCCTCACCTATCTCATAGAGCTCCATGAAACCATATACTTGAAAGCGCCTTGAAATTTAACACATAAACTGACTCTCGTTCCACTAAGGAAGCCAAGGACTAAAGAGGAATTGTCATGCTCAGGAAAAAAGCAGAGAGCCACAGAGCCCAGATAGCTCTGTTAGAATCTCCACTGGGCAAACAATTGTTAGGATTTTTCCAAAGCAGAAAGAAGCAGAGGCCACCTTCCATCAATTAATGCCAAATCCTAAAATCATACAATCCAGTATACACTAATATAATTTCAAGACACAGATAATCTGTGACATTTCAAAACTTAGCATTTTATTCTGTCTTACCTGTGAGAGGTATACTACCATCTCTTCATGTTCAGAACATTTGAAAATCTTAAAAATGATCGCGAGGAAGATAAATCAGGCTTTCCACTTTTTCCCTCCATTTATCTTGTACTATACTTCAACTACCTCTGGGCTAGTCTGTTTTCTTCTTGTGCTAAGAATTTACAACTTGGAGTTTAAGAAATTAAAAGGCAAAGACATTTTAATGTCACTGAGAAACGTGTTTCAAATAAGCACCAATGAGAATATCGTTTTTATTCTTCAGCGTGCAAGTTTCATTCCTCTCTGACATTTATTGCTGCAAAAGTCTGTCAAGGATTCTGACTTAGTGATAGGTAGGGCTCTCAAAAGCTTGAAAAACGCTGACAATTTAGAATTGGAGAGCGTATTTTGTTGTTGTTGCTGTTTGGTTTTGTTTTGTTTTGTTTAGCATTCAACACTATCGTCTTTTGCAACCTGTTTAGAACTGTGTGTGAAGCTCCCAGGCTATCAGAAAAGAGCTGGGTTCTTCTGCAACTATTACCCTCTGTTTACTGCTTCAGACAAGGAACAAAGAAAGATAAGTGCCCAGCAACAGAGCAGAGTAGAAAGAATTTCAGTTGGCCTTCAACATTCAGAGGCTGAGGTTAAAAAGCATTAGTCAATAAGGGCAGTTTTCCTCTAGCAGCTCTTTCAATTTTCAGGGCTGGGCTGGCAGGAGATTTTAACAATCAGGCTTATGATAGGTGCACACAACTCTTACAGATGCACGAATACAGAGAAAAAGGAGAAAAATTAATGCTTTCCAGAACAGAAGATCTGTGTCTCATTAGGTTCCCCCAAAGTTAAGTTTTAGGGAATTTGAGTATCAAACAAATGAGAAATCACTGATCTTTGCTGCAGGTAGCTGATAATGCTGACAAAGGCAGTGAATAGATGCTCAAGTGTGTGTCTTTATGCTGTACTTCCGTTTCCACACAAAAAAGGTATGGGGAGATATTTTGACATCCAATCTCTAGTTCCAGCATCTTTATTTGAGCTGGTTCACAGGCAGTGCAGAAGTACTGTGAGACTCTACAGGGATATTAATACCCAATTCGCCACAGTGTGATTCAGTTATCTGTGTTCATCAGCAAGCTTCCATTTAACACTTTATAGGTGCACAGAACTCTGCGTGATAATGAGTAAACAATGTAATCTTTGCCCTCAAAAGTGTAACTCGCTCTACCCTACTTTACTGAGTAGAAAATGCCATCAAATTTCTCTTTCAGAGTCATGTTTCAGAAATGTATTTGTAAATGCCAAGTGAGTCAGTGAACAATGAAGCCAGGTAAAAATTTTACTGGCCCTAGAGGATACATATCAGAAAGAATTCTCCAAATAGGTTTCTAAATAATTATAGCCTTATTATATTTTATGATCTCTGGTGTCTGCACAGTTTTCCAAATTATTCAAGTAATTTTTAAATATATTTATTAGCTCAGTTTATCTTTACAGCAGGTCTTTGAATTAGGCATTACAGCAGTACCATCTTATATAGTTTCAGTTTTTGAGAATCACCTGTACCCTAAAGATATGAAATGGAATGTTACAAAACTACATTTGCATAACTTTTAGTATGTTCCAGTGATATAATGATTCCATTTTGTTATTGATTAGTATTGCTGATTTCTTACTATTCCTCTTTCATAAGTTAAACTTTCTCATATGAATGTTATGAACTGTACTGGAAAAAAGCATAATATATATGGGGTTCAGTATTATCCATCATTTCACGGATCCACAGGCACTCTTAGAGCACACCACCAGTAGTAAAAGAGGGGCCATTATTTTATAGATGAAGAAGTAGAGGCTTAGAATGGTTAATAATTGGTTCAAATCAATTAATTCAGTGTCCAGGGCCATCTCAAGTTCATGGTCCACAGTGAACTCCATTAAATATTAGCCCATTATGTTGTTCTAACAGAATATTATGAATAATTTTTAAATAACTGAGTGTTGTTCTCTCGATCTACCTCATGAAATGTTATACAGTTATGTGTGGATGCTCTGCTCTGGCAGAGGGAATGTGTGACTCTGTTTCAGGAGTTTTAGGTCTTCTTGTTGATCTCACTTCTGACCTCTGGGACAGCACAGTTTCTGCATCATGATTTCTTTTTCTGTTTCCTTTCATGCATTCAAAGACAGTTTTAGGGATCTCAAAATAGATTTTAAAATATCACAAGTGATTTTCAATTGCTTTATCATCCAGCATCCTAATGTAAGACCTGATTTTTTTAACGTAAATCTCCCTGAGGATGGATTTCTTATCTTGCCTTTTCCTTAACCACTTCCACCTCTAAATGCTAGCCTACAAGCTAGTTATCTATACCGATTCCTTAAGCCATCGAGATGCTCATACTGTCCAAATATGAATATATTTTCCATGAATTCTGCTAGTTTCCAAGTTTGTATTACCAACAGATGAATCCCCCAATGGTGGATTAAATGAAACTTAAATTGCCAAATCCTTCCTGAACGTGAGTCTTTCTGCACCCCACTAAACTTTCCCTTTCATTTCAAAATACTTCCTCTTAAGGAAGTTAGAAACTTTATCTCCAAGTCATGTCAGTGATATTTGGAGATGAAGCCTTTGGGAGGCAATTACATTTAGCTGAGATCATGAAGATGGGGCCCAGGATGGGATTATTGATTTTATGACAAGAAAATGGGAGACCTGAGTTTGCACACTCTTGTATTCTCTATCCATGCAATGCTATAGTACGCTCTTTTCACCAAGCCACTTTTCTTGTCCTATTGAATAAGGAGTTAACTCAAATGTCTGACACATTACTTCTTTTGAGTTCCCAAATCCTGGTGAACTGGTCCTGAAACAGACCTTGAGGAATACAGGCAGGAACACACTCTGCTTTACAGCTTCTAAGATCTTTGTGGGAAAATGGCTTCATAGGATACTAGCACTTTATAGTGATGTGGACCACCAATTCCAATTCAAATGGTTTCTATATGCTGGGTGACTAGCTCACTTTGTCTTCTGGGGAAATATTTTTATCTGTTTTTTTTTTCTAAACTAATTATCAAGGTTTGAACTTAAACTTAGAAGTTTATGTGGAGTCATGCATAAATTAAGGATCTAGAAAGTATAAATAGCTTTTTCTTTCTTTCTTTTAGAATTCTGTATTATTGCTACCCTTTTTTGTTTTTTTTTCTTTTTTTCTTCTTTTTAAATAAAATTTTAAAAATGTATAATTGCTATTGTAAAAAAAAAAAGAGAAAATAGGAAGCGCTATAAAAGATACAGATGCATGTATGTTTAGATGTGTGGGATTGATGACCATATTTCTAGGTTCTTGTTGGATTGTTGAACAGATCTGTTTGCACTCTCACTGCTTGAGTGTCCACTTTGTGTGCTTTAATCCTGTAACTTGAATAACTATTTCTAAAAGAACAATGTGTAATGTATCAACTAGTGATTTCTTACTATTTATCTTCTTTTCGTGAAATTCTGTAATATTTCTACCTTTTTCCTGTTTTTTTTCTCTTTAAATAAAAAAATGAAAAAAAAAAAGGAAGTGCTCTAAGGGATATAACTGCATGTATGTTTGAGTGTGTAAAATAGATGACCATATTGGTGAACCTTTGTTGGATCTTTGAGCAGAACTGTTTGTAGTCCCACTGTTTGAATATTTACTATGTACCCTTTAACTTTGTAACTTGAACAACTGCATCCAGGATGACAGTATGTAATTTATAAATTACTGATTTCTTAGTAGGGTTTTTCTTCATTCTCCTTTTTCTTTCTTTCTTTTAGAATTCTGTATTGTTGCTACCCTTTTTTCTGTTTTGTTTTGTTTTTTTCTTCTCTTTAAATAAAATTTTAAAAATGTATAATTGCTATTGTAAAAAAAAGAGGAAATAGGAAGCGCTATAAAAGATATAGCTGCATGTATGTTTAGATGTGTGGGGTTGATGACCATATTTCTAGGTTCTTGTTGGATTCTTGAATAGATCTGTTTGCACTCTCACTGCTTGAGTGTCCACTTTGTGTGCTTTAATTCTGTAACTTGCATAACTATTTCTAAAAGAACAATATGTAATGTATCAAACAGTGATTTCTTACTATTTATCTTCTTTTCTTGAAATTCTGTAATATTTCTACCTTTTTCCTTTTTTTTCTCTTTAAATAAAAAAAAATTTAAAATGTTTTATAGGGTATATGACACTATAATTTGTGGCTTCTTAATTTTTGAAATACTCTATAACCAAAGCAAGAAGCTGTCAGTGTGTGAGCCTTCTGAGAAGCTTCTCATTGTCCTAGTCTTGCAACACAGCATGACCTATTTCTGTCTGCTCCCTGTTTTACTCTGCTGAAACTATAAAGAAACTTGAATCCTCTGATTCTGCAGCTCTCACTCCTGGTTTTACCAGCAGAAAAAAAGTAATAATAAAAGGAAATCTTCCATTCAGCCTAGATGCCTTTTCATAGGAAGCCTACAAAAGTGTCCTTCCTTTTTTTTCTTTTTAATATTTTCATGTAAAAGAAAAGAATGAAAGGAAAAGTCTGTAACAAGTTGAGAGATAAGCAAAAATAACTTCTATCCATTAATAAATATTTTTAAAAACTATCTCCATTGTATGAAGAATATCTTAAAGTTCTGCCTATTACCCCTTGAAAAATGACTGAATTAAGGGAAGAAAACTTCAGATTTTCTGCTCAACTGTAATACTAGGATAAGAAAGCAGCAGCCTTGTTCTGAGGCAATAAATACTGCCTACAGGAAGTCTTAGTTACTTGAGTTATTAATGAATTATTATATTTTGATTAATCTAGATAATTAAGTCAATAAGGGGCCTCATTTCTGAGTATTGGGAATAGATAAGGCAATAGGAAAACAGGCTCCAGTTTTTGACATGGTGAGGAGGTGGGAGGACTCATACAGATGGTGCAAAGAAAATAGCCCAGAAGGCTCTGCCAAGTCCCAACAGTGCAGATCAGCACAATAGGCTCCATGCTTGTTAATCCCAATGCCCTGTGATGAGGACCTAGCTATAACCAAATATGGTTCAACATCACATCCATCCTATCTCCCATCAAATATACCTGTCCTAATGGATGCAATAAAAGGAAGAGATACTACTCCCCCCAAAAAAAGTTGTAGAAAAAGGTGGAGCCAGGCAGATGGTTGCTTTATATGTTTCCTTCTTTATCTGTGATATATCATATATAAGTATGAAGTGTGCTCATTCATATGGATGAGGTTTAAAGAACTAAGATCAAAACAGATCAACTATTTCCCTGGATTTCAATTCCTACAATTCAGAAGGTCCCTTGTACAAAACTAGGCTACAGATTGCAACATTGCACAAGATTGTTTTTGCTTATGACACTAATCTAGTGTTAAGTCACACCACACTTCTTTCTTTTTACTAGCACATTTGCAGTACATGTTGACTACATTTTTCATGGGTAGTTTCTGCAAGTACATAACATACCTTAAACTTTTTGTTCCTTACCCTGTCTATCCCTTCTTGAGCGCTCTCCAATTCTTGTTTGCCTTCTCATTTGCACAGCTGTTTTCATTTTTTCTTTAAGTCCCTCTTTGCTAAAATACCCTTTCTCTTTTTACTCTCCCCATTCTCTCTATCTCTTGGTTCCTTTCTTATTTGAAAAATATTTCACTACTTCTTGTTACCTATATTTTATATTGCTCTTTATATTTGGGGTTCCTTATATAATGGGAACCATGTATTATCTGAACTTTACACTACACATCTTTAGAGTGAAAATATTAAATTCCCAGCAAATGATTACTGTTGATCTCCTTTGCCATTAACATGTGATTCAGTTTATGGCCTAATACCATAAGAAACATGGACAAAGGAAAAGAAAGGGCAACTTTTCCCCCCAGATATCTAGGTGGCAAGTAGTATGGCTTTCAGCTCTTATTTGTCTCTTCATGATTTGATGGAGCAGCTATTTTGCAAAAAAGTGGCAGAAGAGGAGGAGGAGGAGGAAAAAAAGGAAGAAGATAAGAAGAGGAAGAAGAAGAAGATAGGAAGGAAGAAAAGAAAGGAGACTTAAGAGAACCACAGAAACATTTGTACCAAGGCCATCAGTGTTCATAACTCTGCTATGTGCTGATTTAGAAGGATAATACTCCCATTAAGCTTCCATGGTTAGGCTTTGTGTTATTTGCCAAGAAATACATTTATAAATAAAACATAATTTATATATTCTTACAAACTGAGACATTAAGTGATATATATATATATATATATATATATATATATATATATATATATCTGCCTTGGTTACTTTTCTCTCATTGCTGAGAAAAAATACCTGACACCCAAAATGAAGGAAGGAAAGGTTTATTTAGCTTACAGTTTTTGGGGTTTCAGTCCGTAATCAATTGGTTCCAAAGCAGGGTGGCATGGCTGAGGGGCAGCTGTTCATGGTAGCCACAGCAGATTCCAAAAGTAGCAAAGTGAAAGGGAAAAAGAGGAAAAGCATGCCTTCTTCCCTCCCTTATATTGTATGATGACTACCTGCCCCTGGGTGGACACAGCACTCACACCACCAAACACAGCACTAGATAACAAACCAATCACAATGCTAGACTCAGATGCCTTTGAAAGACCTGTGCCCATGACTGCATGAGTCTTTGGGAGGATATCTAGATAAAAACCATAACATTCCACCCCTGTACCCCCAAACACTCATGCACATTCCTGTACAGGAAAGGCATTTAGTCATCTCCAAGAGTTTCCAAAGTCCTAAGAGTTTCAGTACTTTTGAAAATTCCAAGTCTAAAATCTCCTCCAAGATGCAAAATAAACTCTTAGCTACAAGCCCCTGTACAAATGAAAAGGTAAACACTTCCAACATTCAATAGCACAAAATAAACATTACCATTCCAAAGGGTACAAACACAGGGATATAAAGGAATGGGACCAAAGGAAGTCGAAAAGCCAGTGGGGCAAACAATAAGTCCTATAGTTCCATGTGGAGCATCTAAAGCAACCTATGGCCTCCAAAAGGCTTGTATGGCTCTGCCCCTACAGAACTTCTGGTGGTTGTAGTTCCCATGGCTTCTTTCTTGGGCTGGCTGTGCTCCCTTCTTGCAAGTTTCCTTAGATGATCCATGCTCCTGGCTTTTCCAAACTTCTGAGTTCCTCATTGCACCCTTGGCTTCACACCCATAGCTTCACACACTCTCAGAGGCACACTGCATGGCCTCCCAAACTTTCTGAAATTGGATTGAAAGCCTTTTAAACCTCAGAACTTTTGCATTCTGTATGCACCGACAACTAGTACTAAGTTGACGATGCTGAGATCTGCTGCCAGTTGAAACATTAGCCAGGCTTTCATCTTTCTTGCCTGTAGGAGTTGAGTGCCTAGATTGCTGAGCACTCTGAACCTGATTGTGAGGAACAGATTCTCTATGCCACCACCATTCTGGAACCTGGTACTGATGCAGACATTTTGGAACTTCATGTGGGCTCTGCCACCATTACAGAACATGGTGCTCTGCCACATTATCCTTAAAGGAAAGTCTTACTTTTGAAGTTTTGAAGCTTCAAAGAGTGGAGACCTGCAACTTTCTATGATGCTTCCTATTCTTTTCCAGGTGATTTCACCTCTATCTTGATAATTCACAACTTACTGGAGTTTTCTTCCTGGCCAAACTCACAACATTTTAAATCATCCTGCTGGGTTTTTTGCTCTTGATTCAAAACATATATCTGGCCTAAAAGCCCCCAACAGTAACCATGCCACAGCTTCAACATTAGACTGCCTTCAAATTTCTTCTGTCAGATTTGTTAAGTCTACCACCCTTAATCTCAGTCCCAGGCAAAGTCTCTGGCCATGAGCAAAATGC
Source organism: Hydrochoerus hydrochaeris (assembly GCA_004027455.1). NCBI lineage: Eukaryota > Metazoa > Chordata > Mammalia > Rodentia > Hydrochaeridae > Hydrochoerus > Hydrochoerus hydrochaeris. Next base: position 11,288 of record PVLA01009936.1, read on the forward strand.
AGACAAACTTTCTGCCAGCTATAACACACATTGTCTGGAGTCCAAAAATCAATGCAGTCCTTCTTTCCAGCAGAAAGCTTCCAAGCCTGGTCTTTAACTGGCAAGATTTCTATCAGCCTTCTAGTCTTCTGAGCTCTGATCAGAATCTCCCATACAAAACAGCCTAAGCTATCCCAGCTCTCTTCTTCTATGTAACATCATCAAACCTTTCCAAATTCTTCCTACAAGCCATTCCCAAAGACTCTTGAACCACATTGTCAGACATAGTGATAGTAAGGACCCTAATCCACTGGTACCAAATTCTGTCTTGGCTACTTTTCACTCATTTCTGATACAAAATACCTGGTAACCAAAATGAAGGAAGAGAAAGTTTATTTAGCTTACAGGTTTTTTTTTTTGGGGGGGGGTTCAACCCATAATCAGCTGGTTCCAAGGCAAGGTGTCATGGCTGAGTTGTGGCTGCAGCAGATTCCAAAAGTAGCAAAGTAAAAAGGGCAAAATGTGGAAAAGTACGCCTCCTTTCCTCCCTTATATTGTATGATAACTACCTGTCCCTGTATGGGTACCACACTCATACTGCCAATGCCAGTGCTAGATGATGAATCAATCACAAATGTTAAATTCAGTTGCCTTTTGAAAGGCCTACTCTCCATAACTGCATGAGGCTTTGTGGGGGACATCTAGACAAAAATCATAACAATATTCAAGTTAAAAGTGTCTAAAATTAACCAAAGTAAAAGAGAATTTAAGAAATATTGAAGACTGAGTATGAATCCTCTAGTAATTCAATGCTTACTGATGCTGCATTTATTGTCCCAGCACAAACTCTTTTTCCATTTTCATCATAGTCACCAACATAAGATACTTTTATGAGAACAAAGATGCATTAATTCAGAAAACTTATTCCATATTCATAGCCATGTAATTTATCACTAAGATTGTCATAGAATCAACCCTGTTCTCTAAGAATATAAAAATACTTATATTTTGTGTAAGACAGTTGACATCAAACAATAATCATTATACTATGTACAAAGTACTTACTATCTGCCTGATACTGCTAAATAGTTTAGGTGCATTTTCTAATTCTACATTAAGACAACTCTATCAGTAGATTTAATTAGCCACTTTGGATAGATGAGCAGATTGGAAAACTGAGGCTTCAAAGCTGCATTTCTTGTTCAAAATTACATAACGAGTACTATATGGATTCCATGTGATTTCAATGTTCAGTGTTATTTATCTGCAACATCATATTGTTTACTCAATATGCACTCATTTTGCTAGCATGGATAGCTCTAGAGAGACTCTTTATCATGACTTAGTTTATATATTAAAAGTGTAGCCTTCCTCACAAACCTATGTCAATTAAGCAGCTGAAGACACACATGGCACAGTCTTATACACCAAAAGAAAAGCACTACTTTAGCCACGTGTAAATGGAAGCTAAGAAACTACTTGTCAGAGTCAGAAAACATCTGCTTTCAGTTAATGCGTAACCGAAAAAGATGATGACGATGATGAAGGAAAAGTTATTATATTCATCGTGTACAACTAGGGAGTCACTAATAATAGGACCAAGGTTTCTAACTGAATAGCAACCATCAGTCTGAGGGCCTTCTATCTTTTCTTGGAAAAAATTTCTTTCATGTATCTCTAGCCACAAGGAGTAGAATATTTTTACTGTAAAGAACCAGAGAACAAGTGTCTTCAGGTCCCCACCAACTGTTTGGAGCTGTCAAGGTTGGCAGGCAAATCAGAAAGGATCAAGTCAAGCTTGTCATAATTGTGCCTTAATGACTTCACAAGCTGTAGGACTTTTACCCTCTCCAAATGTCAAACAATTCCTGAGGAATGTTGAGATTCCAGAGATACCTCTCTAGAGACTTGACATAATTTACCTAATATGTCTGAAATGGGTTTTAAATGTTATCAGATTAAAGGTCCTGGTTCCAAGAATAACTTTGCTGGGATCATCCTCAAATTCCTGATGTCAGTCTTCAGTGAAGACCTCTGGGAATTTCACAAAGGTTCCAGCTTGCAAAAACTTCAGTAGCAGCTGGTCTTCAGTGCATCTTTAGATCAATTACAACACTCAAGAAATGGGTTAGAGATCACCAATTATGTGCTGCTATGGAACTTTGTTATCTCTGAACCTTAAGTCAAAGCCTATATATTTAACTAGACCCCGTATTATTTTTTAAGATTTTCGGTAAGTGAAAACACATTTTCAAAACCCTTTCATGAAGTACAAAGTTTATGGCCTTAAAGGTCAACTATATTCACTTGGACAAAGGGGAAATCTGATTTACATAGTCACGGACAAGGTAAATGAATGGAGACTCCTATGAGTTTGCAAAGAATAGGTTACCATATAGACTATTCCAAATGAAGATTGCATTTAGATTTAGTCTGATGATTAAAGCTATTTGGATGGTTACTTTTAGAGATCATCTCTCAAAACTCAGCTGCACCTCTTGGTCCACACAAAAGTGTAATTTCTGGAATGAACTGCCAAAACTCAGATCCATAGCTTTGCTCTGAATGGCAGATGTAGGCTCAGTTAAATTTCTTTGAAGGGATGTTTCCATATTTTCTGAAAAGAAGTCATCTGCTTTTCAGTGTATGTGTGTGCATGTGTGTGATTAAATCAGTTATGCAACCATAAATCCCATGAGTATAGAAAATTAATAATCTAAAGTACACATCTAAAAACAATCCAGATATTTTAATAAATAAAATTCTTTGCTGTTTTCTCTTTAAAGATTTCTCTTTTATGTAAGACCATATCAAATCCATTGCTGTACAATTGATCATATCTGAGGATTTAGGTTTTATAAAAATCAACAACTCGGAAGCAATATCCTCTAGGAAAAATGAGAGAGCAATTATGTTTAATTTCTGAGGAGATGCCAGTTAAAAAATGGGAAAGATCTAAAGATAATTTCTTTTAAATAAATGTCCCTTTTAAAAAAATCAGTGTGGGTTCCAAAATTAGGCTTAAACTTTAGTGCTATCTGAATCACCACACAAAAAAATACACATCTCAAAGTAGAGATTCAAACAAATACTTGTTAACTATCATTTTTAAGCTGTCAGTGAGAGAATATGTGAGCTAGCATTTTCTAAACTGGTATTTCCATAAATCTCAAGGTGCATTTCTTGGATAAAGAGACCCATTGTAAAATAAATTGGGGAGGGCTGCTTTCTGCATAACAATGCTAAGTGGAACCAGTGCTGAAATAGACTGATTTTAACTAAAAGTAACCATTGTTGCTTACATGTAATCTCCCAAATGGATGATTATGACATTAAATTTGGGAACTACTGCTGTAGTTTATATTGGAGATCCACGATGAACATCAGCAAAGCAAATGTTTATGGAGAAAGCACTACTCATAAGAAAAACCTACTCATTTCCTTCAGACGACACATATTTGAAATTTATTTAACCATGGACAATCTGTCTTCCTCTTCCTGACTTAGGATATTAGGGCACAGAAAAATTGGTTGTGGAACTAGGCATGACCTGTTAATTACAAGATCCTGGAACACATGTGCAGAACAGTTCCAACAGCCCTACATGGGGACTTTTGTGAGATCTCAAAGCAGATTTTTAATAGGATGGCCTAGACCTGATACTAGCCTGAGGTGTGAGATCCCTACATCGCCTCTCAGGACCCATATGTAGAAGTTCTCGCAGTTTTCCTCCAGATTTGGGCAGTGTGAAATGATACAGATGCCAAGAAGAGCTTGCTATCCTGGCATTCCTCACAATAGCCAATCCTGCTTCCTGCAAGGTATATTTTATCTTGCTTTTTCCTCTTTTACTTGGCCCTATCTTATTCTGCAGAGTCAATTTCTCATTCTTCATTGTTACTTTATTCAAACAGACTTTGCCACTGCTTTTTGTTTGTTTTTTCCAATTCTTTATTCAAGATGAGAGCAACCTGGAAACCAGCTCCAGAAAGAAACACAAACACCACAAAACCCAGTAATATTTATTTGGCAAGCCACTTTTAGAAGGTGCTACCAAATAACACTTCTGCACCCTTCCTCTTAATAGTATTGCTTTGAATACACTTTCGAAAACATACTATGAGCAAATTCATGGTTTTCACCATCTGCACATCTCAGAATCTATATTTTACAACTAATTAATTAGAACAGAGAGATGACACTAGCAAACATGTATAATAGATTTTTGTTAGAAAATGAGTCTCTGATTATATTGGATGGTTCATATTCATAGCTCAATTTCACCATGTCCTACACATATATCTACAGATCTTAGAAAAAATGACTTTCAGAATCAGATTCATGCAGTACTTCAAATCCACAGTCTTGTAAGCTCCATAAATATAGTGACTACATCTTACTCATTTTTTTAACCAGTAACATTTTGCACAGAGTATAAAATGAATTGATGTTCAGTGTTGGAGCTGATGGAAGGAAGATATACACTATTACGCTCACTGAACCGAAAGAGAGATTAAAGCAGTTTTTAAAGATTTTTTTTAAAGCAATATGAATTGAAGAAAAAATGGTCTATTGTTGCCTAAAGTCTCAGGCAACCAAGAATTGTTTGAATTATATCACTATACTTCCTATCACATAGTGTTACCAGCGGAAGATGTATTGTTCACTTCTCATCATGTTGACTCATTCCAGGGTACTAAACAATTAAACTCCAATCAGTTTTAGAAAAAAAAAAAAAAAAACAGAAGGCTTCTGTGTTATTTTCCCATGCAATTATGCCACATGCTGCTTACTTGGGGAGAAAGATCCTTGCTTGTTATTCTGTTGTCCTATGCTTCTCATAGAGGTTTTCAGTAATCATTGGGATTCTTTTTAATTGTGCACAGTGTGCATTTAAGGAACAATCTTCCATTAGAATGGTCTGTAAGAAGACATTTGTTCTGTTCACTGCCATTGCAATGTCAGTGCACAGAATACTCTCTACAAAATGTTGTGAATGCATAGATGAATCAATGAATTGCACATTAAGCATATGCACTTTCTGGTGATGCCACTGCTGAACCCAGCATCCATCTCACACTACTATCACAAGCCTCTCTTCCCAACTCATGCCAGTAATCTATATTTGAGCATTTTGGTGTCTTCACCAAACACCGAAATTTAACTGAAATATTCTCATGCTTGGAGTAATTCAGGGAACACTTCTGGGTTGATCAGTGGTATTGAATATATTTTAAAGAAACAATGTTTTTATATTTATGGATAATTCAGCTTCAAAATATGCAGGCTTTCCCTAATCTAGACCTATGATGAAAGTAGGAAAAACTAGGAAAGCAGAGATTCATTTTTGTACACATTTTCAGCTTTATTTTAGAGATGTCAGAAAACAGAGCCTGGAGTGGAGGTACGTGCCTGTAATCTCAGAACTGGGGAAACTGAGGCCAAGGATCCCTGTGAAATGGAAACCAACCTTGGGCTATAGTAAATTCAAATAGTGAATTCAAATCTACCTCTAACTTCATAGTGAGATCCTGTCTCAAAACAAACAACAAAAAGAGAAATGAAAATGGACTGATAATTTGGTTGTATGATTTGCCAAAATTAACCAAAGATGTAATTGTGAGGTACTCAAGAGGTAAACCATTTCCAAAATAAATTGTTAATTATTGATAGCTAGGGGTATAATTTTTGGCATGATTAGGTTTTTCTTTAAATCAAAGTAACTAATAAATATGCATTTGGGTTATTGTTCTTTAAGAACCAACAGTTACACTGTATATTAAGTATATTTATCTTAGGGCACACATTGTATGTGGCTACTGAATCTGCTTCCTTTTTTTTTTTTTTTTTTCAGCGAAACGAGTCCTTCCTGATCTGCTGAGCTCCCGGTGAAGCATCTTCTTTATATTTTGTAAATAATGTCATCTTTACATTAATTTTTGTAACCCTAACTCAGCTTTGTTTAAAGCATATCTGAAAATTGTAGACTGTATAGAGGCCTTGATGATTTATTAGCCTAGAATTTTCTGTTCATTTTCTTACTTAGAAACACTTTCTTCACAATAATATAATCAGTGGAAACCCCTTAAGAAATCTTTTAATGATTTCATCATTATATGATAAGGGACTTCACTTGAGATCAATACATTATTAAAAATTTTATCACAAAGTTCATTTAATATAATTTTAATAATATTCATTATATATGAAGAGACATTTCAACCTTGGCTCACTTACGAGTAATTTATGGTGTTCAATTTTCTTCACATTTATTTTATAAAAAATCATAATTAAAATTTAAAATAATATGTCAGTTTTATTTATTTAAAATCAATTAAAATATTTAAAATCAATAATAAAATAATAATATATCAGGTTTATTTATTTAAAATCAGTTAAAAAGGATACTGAGGTTAATACTCAATATTATGTAAAAACTAAATTGACTTTGTGATTTGTTTATTTAAATGTTTGCATCACATCCTTGAATGACTTTTTTGTGTGTAATTTTTGTGATTGCAGACTTCAGTTTGCAAACCCCTCTTGACAAACCATCATCAAGTGGGTATCAACAATTCTTAATTTTAATAAATAAAAAGCCAAATTATATGGAGTTTGTTTTATATTTTTAGCACTTGATTTGGTATATAAGAACACTGATCATCTCCATTTGAAAATGTATTCAAGATAATCTCAAAATTACCAGTAGGATTATAATTATTATGCTTCATGTTAATTTATTAGTATTTTAATTTCAATGAATCTTTTTTCCTCCCTTCAGTTCAAAATCTGCTATGGTAATAAACTATGTATGTTTAAAAGTAAAAGAAAACATTAACACATGTATAATGCAGACAGCACCTGGCCTAACAGGCCATGGAGTGAATTCAGAGCACATTCCCTTGACCCTCCCTCCTTCATTACTAAGGCTGTACCTAGGAAGCTGTCAAAGGATCCCACTTTAAAGTTCTGGTAAAAAGGTGAAAGAAGAGTTCTGTTTGACAACTAAAAGGTAAAAGAATCTGGCCATGTCACATTATAGATAACACAGCTAGAAAACCACTTAGGGTCTTAGCATAGCTGCAGAACCCAAATTTCATGTCCAAATTCAAGCCCAGTGATACTCAGTTCCTTAGAGAAGTTCACAAAGTTCTGGAGGGTAAGTTTAATGTTGAAATAAAGACTAACCTAATAGGAAGTGCCAAGATGATACCCAAAGTAGTATCAAACTGTAACTGCTTATGGTCAAAAGCCAGAACCCAGAACAGAATCAGAAACAAAAACCTAAACTATATGTCTCAGACCCAGAATAACCAGACACTAAAAACAACCCCTAAGTATACACTTCTCTACCACTTTAAAGGATTAAAATTCTCTTTCCTTTTTACCTGACCAATAAATTTCCCTGTTTCACATAATGAAGAGCTTAGGATTTTTTTTAATGTAAAAATTTCCAAATTTGAATTCACTTGATAAAACTTCATACCAGCCCAGGTAGGACAACATGTCTATATTCTCATGTGAGCCTTAGAATATGTTAAAATTGATATGATGATGCAATGATCTATTTATTAATTAGCCAAAACTACTGAATTTCTCATTCTTTGGATGGACCCAGTATATGGTCATGTTTCAGTAAGAAATCTTCATTGTTGAAAATGTCATACAACTTTCCCTGAAATTTGAGGGTTTAGAAAATTGTTCTTCTGAGGCATTCATGTTCAGCGACTGAGAAAAAAAATAAATGTAAGGAACAGTGCTCTTTGCTGACCACAGTCACAGGAAATAATGGTAGGACGTGATGAATATTCCCAGCACTTAGCCTCTAAGAATTTTTTTCTCATATCAATACTCTTTACGGTCAGTTCCGCTTTAACAAACATAAACATCCCTAAAAGTCTTGGTTCTAAAATTGCACCATAAAAGACAAAATAGTTTATTGGGTAAATGCAAGCTCATGATATAATAATTAAAACTATTGTCAGTAACACATTTTTTAAAAAGCAGAAATTTAATGAAAACAGTGGTATGGCTTTCTACTTGTTAAATGGCTAAGAAATATACAAATAATGCAATTAATATGGCACTTTATCTCATCAAAAAGCTAGAACAAGCAGTGGATGTGAGTGTAGGGAAGGACTTGACTTGCGAGTTATTGTGACGTGCAAGAGGGGGTGTCCTTGAACCTGAGAGAAAGGGGAAACACCAGATGCAGGGGGCACAGTCCATGACATAGGTGCACTCTTGTACCTTGGTAGGGCCAAGCTGGCCACAGTTTTCTGAACTCATCTACTATTTCTTTGGAAGGTCATTATATAGAGGCACAACGTTGGCTTTAGGCTTGTCTGTGATTATATCAGTTGTTTTGGAACAAATTTGTGTCTCTAAAACAAGTGCTATACATGTATTCTAACGCTAAGGTGAGAATCGATTACATGCATAAAAAAATAAAAATAAAAATTCAGAGATTAGAATGCTGGGATAGATTTAAGATCATTCTAATTCAAATCCTTATGTGATTAAGAATATTTATTTTTTTCCTTTTTGTTTGTGTGTTTGTTTTTGAGTCATGTACCTTTAGCTTCAGAAAATATCAGAATTTTTCAAGACTCAGTCTAAACTAAGGATGGTACCAGAAAGAAGAAGCTTTGATGGAAAAAGCAAGTGCTGCCAGCGATTTAGCTCAGTGGCATAAGCGTTTGTCTTGCAAGCGTGTGGTCGTGAGTTCAAACCCCAATACAAAAAAAATCAAGTACTTAAGTCACGACATCATGACTAAGGTGCCTTACCTGATAATCTATGCAAGTGCCTTAAGGGTTGTTTGGATAATGTTATTATTAAAGAAGTAAACTCCTTCTGGTTCAAGTGAAAAGGTCACCTAAAGTTTACATGCAAAAAGAGAAAGTTTTCCATTTGCTAGGTTCTTTCCATATCTTATTTTGAGGTTCATGCTAGAGTCATTAGATTGGTGTTTACAGTAATTACTAAAATGGTTAATAGTATTATTGATACAGAAGCCACTATTTGTTTCTGTGGTAGAAATGGATGACTGAACTGTAGGGGTACTTCATACGCTTTCACAGGTTTGGGAATCTACAAGAGAAGCTCTGTTTATCTCCATGTACACACAGGAAGCAGAAACATAATGATTTGTTCTTTTCCAAATTCAACTAATGAGGAAGTGAAAAAAGGTTGACTTTGAAAGAAAACTAAAACCCATCTGTTAACAAATTAATGAAACATGGAAACCTTATGATGAAGGCACTGAAAAGTCTGGTTGAAGGAAGGGTTTGAGTAAGGGGAAGGAGTGAGAGGAGGAGTTACAGGTCCTGTTATACCTGCTTCATCTCTAGAAGTTCTCATAAGAACCTTGAAGTCAAGGTCAATGACATATAACTTTGCCTTTAGAGATTACACTCTCCTCTCAATGTCTAGATTATCTTTTTTTACTTCACCAAGTCCAGAAACTAGGTCTTTTTATTGTTCATGTCACTAGGTTGTGTAAATGGGAGAACCAATACACCTTTTCTGGAGGAAACTTTTCTCACATGATCTTTGGAACAAATACTCTAAAGTAATAAATAAAATAAGTTGAGTTAATTGGATATCCAAACATATATCTCTCCTTCATTTATGACTCAGGAGACAGATTGATAAACAGAGCTACAATAACAACACATATCACATGCCATGAATAGCAGTAATAAAAGATGTATCATGAAAGGGATCTCCATCCTTAATAAAATACATTTTATGCTACAACTGGAGTCATTGTAAATCACCAGTGCTTAAGAAAATAAGTTGTAATCCCATTTTTCAGTAAAGCTTAGTTGGTTTTCAATTTATAAATTCCATAGTGATTTGCAAATTTTTTTGTGGAATGGTTTCTTGACCAGATGGAAGCCTTCCCTCGAGAAAACAGCTAACAGTTACTCTAGTTTCATTACTTTAGGTATGTAAGTTCAAAAACATATCTTTAAGATCGATATGCTTTTCTAAGATGCTTTTTGCCTGTTGTTCAAATCATATTTGAATTCTGAACAGAGCCTATAATTTTTTTCTATATATATAGAAAATAAGAGACATAATTTACACTTTATATTAATCAACATGTATGTGTACATAGCACAGTATATTGTCAAACAACATAAATGCTATTGTTTCAGTTAGTTTTTAATTTTCCTAATTTTGATTAGTAATATGCTCTATAATTTTCACTTCATAAAAAGACAACCTACTGAATTAAAATATCATTACCTTTTCCTTAATTTACAGAAACCACTGAAAAAGTTGACGTTATATGCTGCTTCAGTAGCAAACACAAAGTTTTGCATGAAGAGAAAAAAAAATCATAGAATCAAAGTTTGTTTTTCTCAAAAACAAGTAAATAACATTCCATCAATAGCCATAAGATTGCTGATTATTTTTCATTCAGATATGTAAAAGAAGAAAATAAATCTAACAGGATAAGTTACAAGAGTCAAGCAAAAACTCTTATTCTTATCTTCCTTCAAGAACCAATTAATTGGAAGTTTTAGAAAGAGAACAAGGCACCAACCAATGCTTTGCAGCAACAAATTGCAGAAGCTCTTACCTTTTAGTCAAATACATGACAGATAACCAGCATAATAAACTCAGCAGGCATGCCTGCAATGCACATGTCTCAGGGGACTCCTCCTCAGGTCCCCAAAGAACTGTGCATCAAAACTCCAGGCTGCTTGCTCCATCTTTCATTCACTGTCTGGGATACCCGCTACCAAGGTAACAAGAAAGGGCCAACCCAAGCAGCAATTTTACTTCTTAAAAAACCTTTGTCTTGGAATAAGAGTGGGGAAAGAGTATGGAGTGAAAAGAAGAAAGAAGGGAGAGGACTAGAATAATTACGCTCATGAAGGTGAAGTAGTGTTTACCATCAACTAAATGCACAGCAACCAGCTTGTCAAGTTTGAATGGCCATGCTTGCAAGCTCCTGAAAGAATATGCCCTAATTCTGCCTCTTAAAGAGAGAAAAATGTGCTAGTCTGTGCATGCATGCACGTATGTGTGCAAATGTGTGTGTGTGTGTGTGTGTGTGTGTGTGTGTGTGTGAGAGAGAGAGAGAGAGAGAGAGAGAGAGAGAGAGAGAGAGAGAAAGCATACACATACACAATGTATGGACAAGCAAGGGAGGAGGATGGCCGGAAGGCTGGGGGCCCAAGGGCTGGAGGGAACACTTGAATGTGACCCACATATGGAATGAGCATTAGAAGAATGGGGACAGGACCGCCAAGCTGGGGCACTCTGGGGCAGCAGTTTTCAAAACAAGGCTTCACAGCTTTGCAGGCAAGAGGGGTGTGGGGAAACATAACACAAAACAAGCTAATTGAAATAAGCAACTGGATACAAAACGAGCTGGCCAAATCACCAGTAATCAGTAATTGGGAGGTTGTGGGCTCCTGGATTTCATTTTTATGCGGCCTGTGGGTTTATTCCCTTCCTCACTAGAAAGCTCTTAATCCCAAGGGTGTAGAATTCCACAGGACCCAATTAACACCACACTTGGCTGGCTCCCTGGTATGATCAATATGAAATAAGCTGCCTTTTAGCATCTCCATAAAATAAAACAGCCAGGAAACTGGGTCTGCTACATTTTTTTTTTATTTCCTTTGTGGAGTGACAGCCAAATGGGGGGTAGGGGAGAGAGACATATCAGACATTAAATAAGTTTAAAAGAGCATGATTTGGCCAAAGGCATTTATGAACATAGGTCTAATAAGTTTAGAAATCAGTGAAATCTTTGCTCCCGTATCCTTAATTCTTTGTGCCAATATGCTGAATCATATGTGACCTTTTTACATTGAAGGCATTCTTCATAACATAATTCTGATGTTCTGGCAAATTACTAACTTATATACATTCTAGAGAACATTCTTTGGTAAATATGATTCAGTTCTTCCTCACAATAATCTTCATGGTATGTCTGGCAAATTATTTATTTATGCACATTCTAGAGAACATTCTTTGGTAAATATGATTCAGTTCTTCCTCACAATAATCTTCATGGTACGTCTGGCAAATTATTTATTTATGCACATTTTAGAGAACATTCTTTGGTAAATACGATTCAGTTCCCCCTCACAATAATCTTCATGGTACATCTTCCTTAAAATGGTATTTTTTTCTCTTATTCTAATTTCATGTCAATATGAAGCAGCTGATATTTTCCCTTAAAACAACATCTAAAACAATGCTGCAATATTTAAGCTTCTTTTTTTAAAAGAAATATTTTTGATCGAGGCTTTCCCTTCAGATATATATTTAGCAATATTTTATTTCCAGAGTAACTTGTTCATTTATGATTTCAAACCACTTCTACATTTTATCTCCCTAATTACTCTGGAAACACATACATTTAACCAACCTGAAGAAAAAAAAAAAAGATGACAAGGAAACTTTCCAAAAATACATGTGCATACACACCTCTATGTACACATACACGCAAACTGTAAAAACTAGGAGACTAGAGGCAACTTCAAAGTAAATGTTGTATTTGTCATACTGTAGTTCTAAACCTTCAGTTTTGGAAGTGCATGACCAGAAAACAAAATGTGCATGGTCAATTCAGTGGCCCAAGAGCTAAGTTAACATCTGACTAAAAATTTCTCTGATAAAATTAGTAAAGATCAAATTTCTATGAGAATAAGCTCAATTTAAAATGTTTATAGAAAAAGAAGCTCACTGAATTCCCTTGAGGTATGAAAAGTCTTAAAGAGTTAAACCACAAATAAAAAAAAAAGCTGTGTTTAGGTAATCTTTAGGCAATGGCACAAGCTGAGGAGGGACATAAAATTAATGTGAGAGTAATGAGGGGCTTTCATCACCAACCCAAATTGCATGCTCTATGGCTTGATTCTGTATTTTATTTAACACAGATTTCCACTTATGAATAATTTGCCTCTTCTTGTGAGGCCTGATACTTCAACAATCAAGGCTGCAGAAGCTGTTGCTGTGACCTTATCTGAGAGATAATGGAGTGGGTGAACTGGCGGGTAAGGGTTGGAGGTGGCAGCAGTAGCCAGCATTAGCAGGTATGCACAGCTGCAGTTTCAAGGCAAAGTTGGTAATGACAGTGTCTTTCAGGCATCCCGTGTATTCCTCAGGAAAGTGATCTTCTGGATAAGGCAGAGCTGATCTTCTCTCTAAATGTGCTCAGTGTGAGTCTGCTTACAGGAATGCTTTCCATTTGCATTTACTTTTGTTACAGTTGACTGCATTTCTGCCTAGTCAGGTAGTGGGCCAAATTAAACAAAAGAAAACTTTTGAAATATTCTATTTCTGCTTCAACATAATGTTGTTTCCTTCTGTGCTGTTTTGAACGTGAGCCAGGATGTAAACAAGCTGGGTCCCCTGGGGACAGGGAGCCGCAGGCCAAGTATTCCCACTAAGCAGGAGTAGACCCAGGTATTGCGGAGCCTGACAGTTATTCCTTTTGGAGGATGCTGTTTAAGAAAAGAATGTAAAAATTATGAGCTTAGATTTTATAGACGGTCTTAGAAAAGGCCCATGGAGGATAAAGGGTTCTGAAACATAATTACAGAAACTCCATAGAAAATCTGTTGCTGTTATCCTAGGACTCTTGACAGTACCACTGTGGAAAACACAGCCATTGGTAACAGTGGAACATCCTCTCATACAGCGGAACTGAAGCTTTTCTCACTGCTGTCAATGGGAGGACACAGTCACCTTGAGAAGCTAAAAGATTTCAGTCTGAATATTGAAGTGGAATGTCTACTAACATCAGCGGAAGGTCTACTATATGCTTTTATTTTCTTAAAATAATTTGCTTTGTGCAAAGACAGTATAGGAAGCTAAATTATTGCATTAATTCAATAAAACTTAATGTGTCCTAAAAAAGAAGTTTTACTTTTTAAAAAATAATTTTAAATTTATTTTAAAATACTCAATTTCCATGTACCCTTTGCTTAGCTTTCCCAGATATTAACATTTTACATTACTATGTAAACATGATAGGAAATGATACCATTGATTAGTTATCTATTAACTAATCAGCAGATTCTCAGTTTCATCAACTGTCCCATGTCTTTTGAATCATCTAAAATCCCATCTGAGAATTTGCACTGAATTCACCTGTCACATCTCCTCAGTCACCTGGGACCTTTTCTTACTCCTTCTTTGTCTTTCATAATGTTGGCATTTGAAGAGCACTGGTTCGTTCTATTTTAGAATATCTAAGTTCGGGTTTATCTGATGGGGACTCAGGGTTAAGGCAAGGTATTCATCTTAGAAAAGCATACCATAAAAAACAAGTGAATACCATATAAGGTATGTTCTTTCTCTTGCATCATATCAAGAGGCAGATGATAGTAATATATCTCATTACTAATGATAGTTAAATTTGACCATTTCTTCAATGTAGAATTTGCTACATTGTAAAATATTTTCTTCTTTCAGCTTATACATTTCCTGAGGGGAAGTATTTTATGACTAAGCAAATACCTTGTTTTCTCTGTACTTTACATCCACATATTCTAGCACCCCTTGATGATTTGTTTTCCCTTTCATGATTTTTTTTCTTACAGCAATCAGTGTTGTGATATTTATCAAACTGACTTTCTCTTTCATTATTACTTCTACATTTATGGATTAGAATTCTATTATTAAAAATTCCTTTAAGAGCATGGACTTTTAAATGAGAAAGTTGCAAAATCAAATTATTCCCAGCCCAATAAATCTAGGTGATCTATAAAAGAGCATCTCTCAGTGCCACCTCCTCTGTCATAATACAGAACCCTGCAACTTTTATTTCCAGCCTTCTACTGGTCTTTCAAGATTCTTCAGAAGCTTGACTGGCATGGAGGAGATGCCAGAAACCGAAAGGACAGAGAGACACCATTCAGCTATGGCTTCTAGCAACAGAATTTTGAAACAAATGGATAATGATTCTCACAAATGCCTATTAAGTGAACACATCCAATTTATTCAATTCATGTCCTTTTTCTGGACCACAATTTAATTTGTAACCTGTCCAGCATGAGGCATCTGCCCCTGCCCAAAGGCTTTGCAGGGTGGTCCACTTTCCAGAGCTCACACCCTCTGATCACCAGGATTCCATCTATTTCTTTTGACCGCCACATTTCTACTTCATTTGGTCCTTTCCTTACCTCTACTCTACCAGGTGAAAGCAAGCTCTAATTTCTTTGAGTGCTGAACGTAAGCTGTCTTCTAAACAACCTTAAATATTTTCCTCTCCATTCAGACAAAGCTCTGTATCCTGATCAAGGAAAGAACCAGATGTTAACCATCTTTGCCTCTTTACAACGATAAAAACATAAGCAACAACCCTATATTGGCTTAATGACAAGCTATTAGTCTCAATTTTTAGTCACACAAGCCACCTAATTCCAAACAAAACTCAACAAGAGGAAATTCTGTGAGAATAAAGATGGATATTCATTCCAGAAAGAGAAAGCTACACTGTTACAAAGACTGGGGTGGGATGGAGGGATAAAGAAAAAAATCAAGATATATTATATACAAGTACAAATTTCCTGGTGATGAAAGTGATTGTTATGTATATCTAAAATTAAATTAAAAAAAAAAAACACTGGAGCACCTTTCAAACTTCAGCCTAAATCCTCACTAGTCTTTCTTCTGGCAGCTATATAGAAGAGGTACTGGCCCTAAAGTTCAGCATATCAGAAAGAGAAAGAAGACTGAGAAGCGAACTACTGGTCAGCTACTTCCCAGGGAATCCACCCCCAGAACCTCAGCCTGAGCTCAGCGGGAAGTCAGATGACTGATGTAGGATGCAAGCTAGAAGCCAGGCAAGGAGCCATCTGGAGCACTTTGTGAGCACCTGTGGAGAGGTGGCCAAGGCACACTCCTCAAGCCACTTGCCTCAAAGGACCAGAGGCTCATATGCAGAAGATTAAAGATTAAAAAATTATGAGGAAAATGCTACACAGTGAATTGAACATTGTATTACATAGCTCTCTTTTTTCCAGATATATATTCTAAAATCACCATTTCAAACCACTAAAAAAACCAAAGAGAATATGTGTCAACTCTCACGAGATTTAAACAGAAATCTCTACATAAGCATACAATTGCTAAAACAGGACTTTACATTTATTATTCATTGCTGGAATGAATAATACAACCTTCTATATAATTTTGAATAGGCTTCCAACACTTTCTCAAGGTTTGTAAAACTACTAAACTTTTGTTCAAGTTGAAATGTTCAAGTAATGAGGTAAATCCAACACACCTGTTATGACATTTGTTTTTCTTACTATCCACCCTAAACTACAAATAAGCTACAAAGAAAAGAAAATTAAATAAAGTCCCCAAGCCATTTACTGGACCTCTGAGCTAAAAAAATACATTTAATGTTCCTGAGTTCTTTTCTGTGGACAGAAATAAGAACTTCCACATTGGGGGAGAGAGAGCACAATACTAAGGCAAAGTCTCCCATTTGTTTGGGAGTGTAAGACTTGGGTTTTCAGATCCTCTGGGCAGGACTATATTAGTCCTTCAAAGTGTAAACTCTGTAGTTTTAAGAGTTAAAACATTCTGATCTGAATCTTCCACAGACATTCACATGGTATGACCTTCAGGAGTAGTGTGTAGTGACAGGGCCATCCTTTCTGATAATTGGGAAAAGTAATTCCCATTACTGAATAAGAGAAGGGAAACTACAAGAGATATTAACAAGGCAGAATTTGCAAAGTAGTGCCAATAGATCCAATTTTATAAAGAAACTCTGCATTTAAAAATATATTTCTTGGAGAGTTAACCAGTAAAATGTCCTCTTACAGAGGTTTCTTTATTTGTGCCTAGAAAACAGCAAAATTTTAAATTATATAAGGGCTCATGTTCTTCCTCTTTAATGTTAACAGTCAAACATCTACAGACCCATTACACTGTGGTAGACACTGAACATCTCTAATCCACACTGCAAGTGCTCTAATAGGCTTGGAGCATGCTCCGTGACGCACACCCCTCAATGGCTCTCCCAATGTACTTTGCCACAAGCACCAACTCTGTAGATTAGCTATGCACAAAAATCAGGATCACAAAGCCTGAATCTGTGCTTATTTCCATAGTTGCTATTAAGTAAATATTGTTTTGCTGAATGAAATTAAACTAAACCCATGTACATGAAATAACTTGTCTCCTTTTCCTAAAGTCTTATTCATTAACATAACACTGCTAGACAATCAACACCATAAAATTGTTAAATGATTAATAAAAACAGTGATTATAATGATAAATTATAAGTTGAGACTATTTTTCATTCAAAGTAGGGCTAATAATTCTATTTAGATTTTTCTGCCAGTATGATAAAAGCAAATACTTACAAATCTAGAGATTATTTGTAAAGCAGAAGCCTCTATTCACGCAGTTTAGATACTATGCTACAAAGGAACAGTTTCTATCAATTGGTTTTAGCAATTTTTTTTGATTTCCCTAACTTAAATTTCATATTGAAATAAAAAATGCTACTTATGAATTAAAAAAAAACTTAGGAAATTAAATAACCTTTGGAAAAGCAAGCTTAACCAAAGAAAAGATTATATAGATAATTATAATTTATATTTTCATAATAAACTCCCAGAATTGTTAGCTGACTAAATGCTAATTTAGTTTGTTATGTAGCCAAGCTACAGACAAAAGCTACAGACAAATTTTTAGAATTTGATTTCTATGACATGAAACCACTGGGAGGTTTGAAAATTATTATCCAGTAATAATTAAAAATTTGATAGAGAAATACTTTGTATCTTTTTTTAAAATTTTATTTAAAGAGAAAAAAGCAAAACAAAAAAAGGGAAGAAACAACACAGTATTTCAAAGAAAAAGAAAAAAAATAAACAGTAAGAAACCACTAGTTGATAAATTACATATTGTCTTCTAGATACAGTTGTTCAAGTCACAAGATTAAAGCATACAAAGTGGACATTCATTGAGGCTGCAAACACTTCCGTTCAACAATCCAACAAAAGCCCAGCAACATGGTCATCAATCCTACACACTGAAACATACATGCAGTTATATCCTTGAGAGCACTTTCTTTTCCTCCTTGTGTTTTTCAAGTCCATTATCTGTTTATGTATATCATTTCAGCTTGCTCGGTACCTTACTGATCTGTTTTATTTTTTAATTTTTTATTTATTTTAACTTTTTATTATTTTGAAGGTAGCAAAATACAACAGAACAAGACAGAACAAAGCCAACTGAGACAGTGCAGTGAAATTGGTACAGAAACCCTCAACAGGTTACTGGCATAACAGTAATAGGTACCATAGTATATCCCATTATCTTCACAAGAGATGCTCTTTTAATAAGGTACAGCCAAATCAAAGGAAATACAGGACATTCTAGAACTTATCAAAAATGAATATTGAATAGAGCAATATCATTAATCAGAACAAAGCAAAACAGTGATAACAATATTTGCCTTTAAAGAGATGATAGAAGAAAATCCCCCATATTTACTACACTGCATATGGCCAGTCTCTCAAGAGATGTCTAGATCTCTGGTTCATTTGCTAAAGGGGGTGTGGGTGGAGGTGTGTGTGTGTGGGGGGGTGGGGGTTGATTCTTAGCCCACTCGCAGTAGGCTCATGGGAGCCGCTGAGTGATTCTTCTCCTGCCTCATGCCAGGGGTGCTTACTGAGAGGGCGGGCAAACTGCCTTTGTGTGCTGCGCCTTGAGTCCCTCCACGGTCGGAGCTCTGGGGCTGCTGGTTCTCCCAATACTTTGTGTCTTAAGTAGTATCTTCCACTTAGACTAATACTATACTTAAATAAATGATTACTAATGAACAACAAAGCAACCATATTCTTATGGTGAAAAGGGTCAGGGTATGTGTGTGTATACTTGTCTCTTTGTGTGTACATGTGCTGATGTATATGCACCTTTCCATCCCAAGGCAGAAGGTGAAAGAGTATACCTTGACATTTGATTATGATTATGTCAGTGGAACTTTGGGAGGTTTTGCCCAGTTTATCTGCAATGAATAATTCACAGCTTCTGTGAGACCTTTAAAAAAAAACTGGGATACTGTGTGAATTCTTGTGCTTGCAGGTTAACCTAAACAAACAGCAGTAACAAAGATATGAGGTGTACATATGTAGTACAGTTATGACATCTGACACTTTAACAAATGAGAGTTACATGTTCCCCTAGCATAATTAGATGCTCATAAATGGAGGAACAATAATAGTAAATTAATTGGCTGTTCTGAGTCCTAATGCTGAAACTAACCAGTATAAACGTTCCCAGCCAAGAGTGTGACTGGGAAATCTGGTCCTGTATCACTTGCCCTACCTCTACCTCAGACTATGAGAAAACCATCATAACCAAAGTGTAGAGACCACTTCTCACAGAGGGCTGGTGGTTGGAACTGGGGCATTCTATGGCTAGTCCCTTTCTTCATACAGGGAAAATTAAATTCTCTAAGGGAAAAACTAGATATGCTCCCCCAGTCACCTTCAATCAAGTAACAGGACTTTCTGGACCCAGCACATTCTGAACACGGGAGTCACTGGAGCTTCAGGATTTACCAAGCACAGGTATAACCACTGTACTAGCTGCTCTATTTTGCTGTTTACCCATAGTATTCCTTCAGCCATATGTCCTTACTCCTTATGGAACCATAAAGGACAAAAAAACCAAAAACTCAAATTTTTCCCTCTCAAATGGAAACCACCTTATCTGCAGGGCCCGCTGACTCAGAGGAGATAAACATCTGAGAAAGACAAAGGAAATCAGAAGTCAAAGCCTGACCCTGGGCTGCCGGTCACTAGAAACACATGAGTAAAAGGGTTTGGGGCTCTGTGATTCAAAAAGAGCTCATTTTGTGTGCAGCACCTGCTGAGAAAGGCTCTATGAAAGGTCAGCAGCACCGAGTCAAATGTGGCCAAAGCAAAATGCCACCCTGATCCTATTATCTTCAAGGTACCAGAACAACTAAGAAAAAATCCAGAGAGGAAGACACTGTGAAAAGCTGTGAAGAGTTCAGTTTTTAATAATAAGAACATTGTGTTAGATTGGAATCACAGCCAAGGAAAAAGGAAACCAAATGCCATTCACATCTTTGGTAAACACATATTGAAGGCTTTCTAGGGGCAAAGTTCTAGCTGCAAATTCAGTGAAAGAGGGAGACAAGACCTCCACTTTCAAAGGTCTTCCATTTAGTAGCAATAGACAAAAACAAATACGAAATTTCACACAGTGATGTATACTATGTAGACAATACACTTTGCCAAAATAATCAAGACTGGGATAAAAAGAAGGGTCTATTTTAGAAAAGGTTGCTAAGAAGTCTTCTCTGAGGTCAAGTCACTCAGTCAAAGATATGAAGGGAAAAGTGTTCCACCCAGAGAGAAAAGCAGTTGCAAAACCTCCGACCTAATAGGCTGTTTGCATTCCAGTAAACTCTCAATGAGCTCTGATTCTTTGTGAAAGTAAGACAAATCCCATGCCTTTGAAATCCTCCAATTCTACTGGGGAACTCAGACAAAGTAACATGGTTAAATACATACCCAGAGCCCTGCACAAAATCCAGTGAGACTGGGCATGATGGCACAAATGTGTGAAATCCCTGCATTTTGGGAAGCTGAAGCAGGCATATTGCAAGCTTGGGCAACTTAATGACTTAGTGAAATGATGGCACAAGAAAAAAACAAAACACACCAATTGAAAGAGTCCATGATAATGGCCTATAATCATAAACTTAAAAAGCTATATTTTCCTGCAAAACTCTTTAACAATAAAATTCTAGGCCTAAGAAATACAATAAACAAAGGAATGTTGGCATGAACATGTTTAATGTATCTGTGGCTTATGTTTGTACCTCACTGAAGTTACATTTACATAATACCTAATGGTATGGAATGTTTCATGTGTGCCACTTGGTTAGAATGTGTATTATTTGACAACAGGAAACTTACTTATTTGGAATCATGAACATCTAGCTGGATGCCTGGCACATACACTCAGTTAATGTTTGCTGGAGGATAAAGAGAAAGAGAAAAGGGCAGTTTGTGAATATTGGAATGTGCTGGGCTGTAGAGCTAGTAAATTGTATGGACATTACAACTCATGATAAACTTTAAGGGTGACAAAGGGGATTGTAACCGTGAACCCAGAACCCTGCACCCTGCACCCATTTCTATGTCTTTTTTCTTTTTCTTTCTTTTTTTTTTTTTTTTTTGGTAGTGGGAATCAAACTCAGGACCTTATGCTTGCAAGGTAGATTCTGTGCAGCTGAGCTATGTCCAAAGACCTCTGATCCCATTTCTAAAGCCTTTATCAATAGTGCTGACAGCTACTGCTGATGTTTAAATGAAGATGTAGCTTTGTTTCCTTAATTGAAAAGACATATTAATTGCAGTGCTTTTGATGATATGAAGCAAGGTTTTAAAAGCCTGATAATCACTTTTACCTAAGGTTTCCTACTGAGATTGTCAATTATAAATCATCCATTCCTTGGGACCCCTCCCCCTTCCATCACCTTGCTTTCTATTGAATCAGTCAATCCATATGTATTTATTTTCTTCCTCTTCCGTGGAGTGCAACAAGCACTGTGTAAGATAACATACTCTTCACACATTATAATCTTAAAGTACCTTTAAAGGTCTTTGGGAAAAGCAAAAGAAGTTTTAAAAATTATGGATTTTTGTTTCTCATATCCTGTTATTTAGTCTGCCTCTTCTCATTCTAAAGATCATGTCCAATTCAGGTAACTAGGTTGGTTTCTGGAGGCTGGATGAACTCAGATGACAACTATTTAACTCTTGATTTTTAGAAGTACCTGTTTTGGGTACTTTCAGGAGGTTTAACACAGTACTCAGCAATTCTAAAGCTCAATACATTCTCTGAGATTGATTAATCTGTCTTGTGCCCTATCATAACTATTCTAATTATGTATCTTCATCTCAGTGTACCCCTCAGTTTCTACTCCTTTCCTAGACCTCAGCCAGAGTGGGAGAATGAATGATGCTCCTCAAAGTTCTGAAGCCACAGCCCTACCCCCAATAAGGTAGGTCTCTTTACCAGGTGGAATTTTGGCACCGTAACAAAGGCAACACTTAGCCAATGAGAAGTAACACAGTCGTGGCAACAAATCTTCATGTACAGTTACAGAAAGGAGCAATGGAGCTTTGGACATCAGATTCAATGTGTTTCAATCTCACCTATAAACTAACAAATTTGAAAAATCTTCATCGAGATAGAAAATATTTAGTTACTAAAATGAAACAGGGTTCTCTGGTCTGAAGAAAAAATAAATTAGAAATGAATAAATGACCATTTCTTTCATATCTTTTTTATTAGTGCATATTAGTTATACAGATTAACAGTTTTCATATTGGCATACTCATACACACATAACATATTTTGATATTTTACCACCCTATATTAACTTTTTTTTCTAAATAACCATCTTTAATATAATGGGTTACCATGAAAAAATGGTTGTCTGTTTTAGGGATGTTAGGTCAAAGACTCAAAGTGCAACAGAAAGCATGAGACTCAGTAAGTAAGAGGAACTTCCATACAATTATGGTACTATTTTTAGCTCAAGTGACTCACTAATGATTTAAGACCATTTCATTTTTTAAAATACCCATTTGGAAATTAAAAATCTATGGCACATAAAGGAGATATTATTGCACATAAAGAAACCAGAATCCCACCAAGAGTAAGTCAAACAATGCTCTCTAAAGGAATGGAACACACGAATAAGAATTTCATATACTAAATAAACAAAGAATGTCTCCGAAAGTCTTGCACACTTATATTTGCTATCCACAGAGTCATTTTCTGAAACAGAATGCATTTATCACTGGAACACAGAAAAGCATAATTTAATTAAAGTTTAAATGAAGAACTTAAAGATCTGCCACATTATTAGATTGCTTTGAAAGAGTTAAATGTTCCCCTGCTCAGATCTCCTCTCTTCTTGTGCTTGAAGATAAGTACTGGGAGATTTATGTGCCATGAATTTCCAATTACCCATCTCCACCAGCTGGGCTGTCAATCACCACTTGTCTTATCCTGGTGTCTTCACCACCCCCATTCCTTGTCGTACTCACAGAAACAAGCTTATTCTTCCAAAAAAAGCTTACCACCAGGCAGGCAAATTATGTCCAGTAGAAGCTTATTACACCCAGCTTCTACTGGACATAATTCCTTATACAAGTATTACCATCCCACCTTCCAAACTGTTCAATAAAGCAAGAATTTCCACAGATTATGGACAATTTACAATTTTAAAAAGAATTTACAGGCAAAATTATACATCCTGCATCCTTGCAGTGTCCACTGAAGCAGAATTGATGAGCTCTCAAGAGTAATCCTCCCCACCCCCTTGACATCTGGAAGCAGGTGGGAGAATTCTGAACAGTAACTACACTCACTTAGAAATCAGCAGAACACAGAAAACAATATGTTTGCAAATGAATGCTTACAAAATGGTTGTAGCTTTGGAGGAAAAATTAATGGTGAAGCTTTCCACTGAGTTTAGCCATAGGTTTTGCTGAGAGAATGGACTAAGACCTAGAAAAACCTGAAAAGGCATCTCGATGATTAGAATACGATTGTTCCAAAGTGTATATCCACTTAGTTGACAAATTTTTGTACTTAATGTAAATAGCTCTATGCTTAATGTAAATAGCACCTACTACAAAGCCTTCCCCATAAAAGTCTTAGAGAAATATATGCATAAATAATTTTATTAAAAGAAGAATTGGTGTCAAAATGACAGTGAGACCTGAGAATTCAGAGGTTAGAACTGTGGCTAGCTAGAGAAGGACACCAATTTAAGATGAGCCCCATGAATGAAGACTCCACCAGCGATGAGCTAAGTCTCTCATCAGCTATACCTTTATAGTAGAGTATATTATCTAATTCTCTAGTTGCTCCTCTTCATTCTCTCACACTTTGTTTTGCTTGGTACAAGATAGAAGCAAGATAAATAAACTATAGCTTCAACTGTGTCACTTATTTGAAGTTTGGATAATCTGACATATAGAGTCTTTAATTACTAAAATGAAATCTGGGATCACTTATTACCCACTGTCCTCTGTTTACATATTATTTAACTGGCATGGAATATACATTCAAATGCAGGAATGAAGTCATTCTTCCGTATCAGTTCCAAGCCTGCCGAGTACTAATGCATGGAAATGGTCATGACTGAGGGCCCTGGATAGAATGACACCATCCCCGGTTCACCATCTTAGCAAACAGGAATCAAGGAAGAGGCACAAAAGGCAGTGTAACCACTGAAACTAGGCCTATTTCAGTTGGGGTCATCTCACTGTGTATTATAGCATCTACCTCTATTAAACATTTTATCCATTTATTCCACAGTTTTCTAAAAACCTGTGAAACAAATGGACCATAACAAGTTAGATCAAAAGTTTCATTTCATCACAGCAGCTTCCTGAGCTCAATTCCCATTCCTGCATCATCAGATGGCTCTTGATTGTCCAGCACTGGTAGTACTATGGTCCACGTAACTGTGTGATTGACTATCATCCTAGATACACAACTTCCATGACAATGAATGTTTGCTGATAAAATGCTTCCATCTTGGACACACAGGCTCATTTGACTGTCAAACATTCTTAATTGCATGTATTATTTGCCCATTTCCAGAGGTATAAACTGACTCACGATAACATTAAGTGATGTGCTAAAGTCCATACACTTGATCAGAATTTGAATTCAGTTTTTTTCTAACACCATATGGTCTTAATCATATGTTCCTAGTAACAACTCTGAATTGCTTCCCAAACACTATGTGGGAATTAAAGATGGAAATCGAAGGGGTTGTTTTGTTTTGTTTTTAGTGGGGCAGGGTACTGGGAATCAAACTCACGATCTCTTGCTTCCAGGAAGGCACAGGGTTGCTGAGCTAAATCCTTGGCCCTGGAATTCTAAGTTTTTAATCTAGGGAAAGCACAATGTTTGCAGGACTAGTGATGGACAAGAATAGCTTAAAGTACATCTGTACACACTGAGATTTCCCAGAGGCCACTGATGCAGAAACAATCTGGATTGTGGACTCCTCCCTCTACTGCCACACCCTTTCTGCCCTATTTATCTGGTAGTCTGGAGTTCTTGCAGAACAATGATTCTCCAGATTCTGCAATGGAATCTACTGTGTGCTTCTCATTCCAGAAAATCTACGATCTAGGGTGGGTTTTAATTAAAAAAAAAAATCCAAGATGATTACTGTTTCTCCAAGCATAAGAATTGCTACATAAAATAAAAAGTTGAGGATTTTAGTCCTGTTCTTTCCATTTTCACAAGGCAATCGGCATCTCTCATACTTTTGCAGAAGCACATTGTAAATCCCTGATGATAATGGATCATTCCCTCAAGAATAGATCAGTTTCTCTAATGCAACCTAAAATTTAAAGAGGAAAGGGAAGAAAAGATCTGAAAGATCAACTTTCTGGAAGATCAAAATGCATCTATTGGCAAATTGCATGATGCCGGACTGAGTGGTGGCAGATAAGAGAACCTCTCTGAAAAAAAACCAGCTCAGATGCTGGAATCTGACAACATGGAGAAAGCCAGACAAAAGGAGAGGAATTCTCACAACCTAGGAAGAAACTGAGGGAAAAGAAAAAGAAAAAAAAGAAAGAAGAAAGAAGAAGAAGCGTGAACGGAGGGCTGGAGCTGGGCAAGCCCTGGTCGCTGTACCCTGTACCGGCTCGTCTTAGAGTCAGGCAACTAACGATCTAGGGGAGATTGCGGCCCTGCAGAGAGCGGGGGTTGGTGAGCTCCAGACCCTCCGCTGGAGGAGGCACTGCGGCAGGGAGTGGAAACAGCCAGTCGAGCTGCGTGAACTGTGGTGAGTGAGGGGAACTGGATTCCCCAGAGCAGAGGAATCAGACCAGCTAGACAACATTTCAGAGTTGGGCAGGGCCGGCTTGAATCAAAACCCGAGGTGGTGTCCATCTGTGACTCCTGGTCCAAAGCAGATTGGTGGGATCTGCTTGGGTTGGGCTAGGCCCCTGGTTGAAACCCAATAGCTGGGAATGAGGCTGTTATGAGCCAGTGGCATCCCCAGGGAACACACAAACTTGCTGAAGCATCCCCTGGTTGACTGACATAGGGGGAGGGGCTAGCTCTCAGTCTGCACCTTGCAGATCCACAGCTGACTGGGGGGTGACACTTCCCTAGGAAGTGCACTGCAGAAAAAAACTGTAAGCAATACAAAAGGACTGGAAACCTCCACCACCCACCCATCTGAAGGGGGTGGAAACATGTCAAGACAGAGAAACAGCAAAAGGTCTCCAACCGCAGAACCAGGGAAAGTGAGTCCAACAGAGGTAAATGCAGAGGAGGTTGAGAGCAGCAAACCTGTAATGTCAGAGACAGCCTCATCAGAAATAAAGAAATACATCCATGACCTCATGGACAAATTTAAATCTGAAATTCTAACTCAGGTGAAGCAAGATATAGGAAGATTAATAAAAGAAGTCCTGGGTAATCCTCAAGTAGACACAAATGAAATAATAGAGGAACCCAGAGAAAGGAGAGAAGCCTTTGATGAAGAATATAAACAAAACCTAGAATACATGAAACAGGTCCAAAGAGAATATCAGGAAATTAAAAACTCCATTGAAAGCTGGCAAACCCTTTTAACAGAAACTAAAGACAAACTTTCAAAACTTGAAGATAGATTTGCAGCATATGATCACGAAAGGAAGGATCTCTTAAAAATAACAAGGAACCAGGAAGCAACAATACAAAGGCTAGAAGATGACAAGAGGATTTATAATCTAAGAATAAAATATGTGAATGAAGATGCAGCCATAAATACAAATGAAATAAAAAGTCTATTCACAGAAATAATTAAGGAAAACTTCCCGAACATAGGTAACAGAAGTGAAGTTCAGATAAATGAGGCATACAGAACTCCAGCCAGCTACAACCAAAACAGATCTACACCCAGACATATAATAATCAGGATCCCAGAAATCCATCACAAGAACAAGAACAGAATATTAAAAGTGGTCAGAGAAAAGAAACAGATTACCTACAAAGGAAATCTCATCAAAATCACAGCGGACTTCTCAATGCAAACCATCAAATCAAGAAGAGCTTGGAGCAGAATATTCCAAGCCCTGAAAGAAAATAACCTCCAACCCAGAATGATGTACCCTGCAAAACTGTCTCTCAAAATTAATGGAGAGACAAGATATTTCCATGACAAGGAGGAACTGGGGGAGTTTGTGACCACCAATCCAAACCTGCAAAGAATGCTGAAGGACATTCTAGAGAGAGAGAAGAAAATCACCAGGGTTCTAGGAACAATGGCAGAAAGGCCTTAAAGAAAGGGGCAGACAGTGGAATGAAGGAGAAAAGTAAGTAAACAACAATGACAGAAAAATAGCATAGCAGAGATAAGACATAGAAGATTGGTTATACTGCTGTTTTATCTTGACTGATTTTATTTGAATCCGGTATGCTTGAGAGTATCAAGTCTGAGAGTACAGGCAACTACTCTGAAGATGACAAGATTCAAAAGGATACCCATTCTAGTTTGATTGTTAACTGCCTTTGAAGTCCTATAATGTCTCCAATGTTTAGATTTTATTAATAGTGTAATGCAATGCTGTTTAATTATACTATGTTTGACGATATAGACAATTTTATTGAAAACAAGAGACATCATAGTAACTACCATAGATCACGTATTGTGGTTTTATATGTCCTTTTCATTTTGTGTTTCTCTAGGAATTTGTGTTGTTGACTTGTTTTGATTTGTTTCTCCCTCTAATACAGAAAGGCTAGGTATACATGTAGAGACTTATACATGTGTAGAACTTCTAAGTAGTTTACGAGAATGGATTATAGTTATTGTAAAGAGAAAAAAGAGAGGAAAAGAAAGTATTCTAAAGGATATAACTGCATGTATGTTTGAGTGTGTGTGATTGATAACCTTGTTGCTAAAGTTTTTGTTGGATGGATAAACAAAACTGATTGCAGTCTCACTGTTTGGATGTCCACTTTGTCGGCTTTACTTTGTAACTTGAGCAACTACTTCTAAGAGGAAAATATGTAGTTATCAACCAGTGATTTCTTACTGGTTACTATTTTTGTTTTGTTCTGTTTTTCAGATTTTGTATTATTTCTACCCTCTTTCTGTTTCAAATTTGTTTTCTTTAAATAAAAAAATGCATCTATTATCAAAATTTGAATGTAAAATAACTGATCATCATGGAAGATTTTTTTCTCCCACTTCAAATGATACAAATTTTTTGGCTCTGCACCCATAAATCAGTGAAAGAACTGTATTGATACATGGCCCAGCCCAGGATAGCAAATATGTACCTGGAAGTCACTGCTTCTTTATCCCTTAAGTCCCTATCAGTGACCCCTGGTGGCTTCATTAATCTATCACAATCTCCTGGGAAGTCTTGTGAGTTCACAGGCAGCTTCAGAAACCTTCTCTATATATGTTCCAAGGGCCCTGTGACTCAACGCTATACATACACTGAAAACCATATCCCTTTCCTGCACTAGCCTCCACCCATCTCAGGGTGAAGCATTATCTTATTCTTCTTAAAACATGGTAGTTACTCCCAGCAGATTTTATGGCAAGGAGTTAATGTTCAGTAAATGTGAGATAAATGAGAAAATCAGACCATGACACATGAAACACACTTTATTAAAAAAAAAAATCTCCAGCTCTCTCATGTCCTCTTTTAAGCAGTCAAATTGAGATTTCAGATATGCTCCTGCCAAGGTGATTAGAAAGACCTTGAGAGAAAAAAAAAATGCCCGTGGCCATTGAATAAAGCAAGCAGATGATACTGGGAGAGATCAGTAAAGATTGATAGAGATTACACAAGTGCTGCTAAATCTGTCAACTATCTCTTGAAATAAACAAGACTTGGAATAAGGAGACAGAGAGAAATGTATGCCTGGAATTAATACCAACACAACTGCCTGATTCCATTTTCTCCACTTCATTTATTCATATCCCTAAACAAAAATTATGAGATATAAGAGTTGCATGGTTACAAAATTCCAAACAATCAAGCAGGATGATTTTAAGTACACAAAGTAAGAAAGAAAGGGCAAAAATGAGAAGTTTCTCTTTATTTGTGCTAGAAACAGACAGCAGCATAGAGTAAGCCCTTATTATTTGATTACTCTTCCCTCTTCTGTCTGACACTTTCTTGTCTCTCATGGCTTTATTCATGTATCACTTCCTAATGGATGCCTTCTCTGATTTATAGCGAGATGTAGGTCCACAAGTATCTTTACTACAGCACTATATGCAACTGCTCATGCATATGCCTCTATCCCTGAGCCTTCTAAACACTATAATAGCAATAATCACCTTATACTGTTTGTTGTATAAATATTATAGATTGATTATCTCTATCCCATATTCATAATTCACATGCCAAGGTCCTAACCATAAGTCTGGTCCTTTGGAGAGGGGATCTTTATGGAAGTAATTAAGGTAAAATTAAGTCATAAAGATGGGGGTCCCGATCCAGGATGATTCAGTGTACCAGTAAGAAAAGACATTAGGAATGCTTTTTCTATGTGTGTACTCTAAGGAGAGCCATGTGAGGACAAAGCAAGAAGGCCTTTATAAGCCAGGAAAAGAGCCCTCACTAAAAATTTTAATTAGGCAAAACTTTTAAATTTTAAATTTTCCAGCCTCAAAAATTGTAAAAAAGTAAATATGCATTTTTTTAAATCACCCAGGCTAAGATAGCCTGTCTCAGCAGTCCAAACAGACCAAGATAACTTGAAATGGGTTGATTTAATAATGTGGTGGAAAAGCCATCTCAGTAGAAATCTGAGCATCTACACAACAATGTACTTATGGGCAAGTGGTCTTCGCCTAATGCCATATTTTTTCACCTCTACTAGAGACAGATGAAACATCCGTTACCTACTCCTAGTGATAGTATAAGGGTCAGAATAAGTAAATAATTAATTTTATTGAATAACTAAATAGTTTATAAACACAAGGCTATTCCCCTTTACTGAGCATGGTCTTTTCCTGTGTGCTCTGATAATCATTCTACAGTGGATTACAAGGGCTAGAAGATCTTCAGTCTTTTCCTTGAGACATTCCTGTCTCCATAAGGCTATTATTTTTAACTGCTCAATGAAGAACACTGATTTTAATATACCAAGTAAAAGGGCATGTATCATATACACAAACTGAATAAAGAAAAAAAATTATATATGTAACACCCGAAGTACTAGTACTCCAAAATGGTAGCAGTTGTTATATGTCAGAGCAGTGCAATAATATGCATAATAATTTTATTGTAATGCATAGTCTCCAAGTTTTTTTTATTTTTAATTTTTTTGGGGGTGCCGGGGATCCAACTCATGACCTCGTGCTTGCCAAGCAGGTGTTTATGCTGCTGAGGTAAACCCCTAAGCCCAGTCTACAAGTTTTTAATGATAATAACCTTTATAGTGTTTTTCTCTTTCCCTTAATTCAGACAAAATTGAATTACTTGTTGAAAATTTAAAGAATATACCTGACTACAGAAAGGAAAATTATAATCAACTCCAACATATAGCCACTGTCACTATTTTGAAGAAGTGACATATACATTTTTTGATTATCCAATTTAATAACTTGCCAGCAACCCCACAACAGAACCCTCTCCCAGTAAGAGCAGAACAGTGTCGGAGCCAGTAGAAACCTCATCCCGTCCTGTAACTTCTGCTTTGAAGTTCCTGTCCTCTCTTAGGCAACCAAAAGAGCTCTGGGAATTTGATTGCTGTGGTCTCCTCCACCAGTTCGGATAATTTTGAGCTTTGTTCAGAAGTATTTGGGATGTGTCAATACCTCTGATGTCAGAATCTGGTAGGAAGCGCCAGTTTTTTGCACAATGCATGTATAGCTCCCTGTCAATCACATGGAAGACTCTCTATAAAATGTCAGTTCTATCCCTTCCTACTATTCCACATTTAAATGGACCTCCTCTTTAAATAAAAGGGTCGTTACACATAGGAAAAATTTGCTACATGCAGAAAAATTTTAAATGGCACATATAGTTACACACATAGGGAGAGGCATAAATTGGATCTGTTTAATAAACACTATAACATTCCCACTCTGTTTTTAAAAAGCACATGCCAATTGTCTGGAAGATAGAAGGCAAGTGTCATGCAAATTAAGTTTCCTCACAGACAAAAGCAGGTGTCCCACCTCACTTGCCATCGCCATGGTCATGTTCAACAGCACTAACTTTCAAACTCTGGCTGGAGGTACATTTAATTTCAGCAAAAATACAGTTCTGGACATCTGGATTCATTAAAAATAACATAATGCCTTCTCTCCTTAAAGATAATAATGATAAACACATACTTTATGTAGTCACAAACTTAAGCTAAAGATAGGCACTTAGCATATTGTAAAATTTATCCTTCTGTTTATCATTAATTTAAGAATTTATTTAACCAACAACAGGTTGTGCCTTGATTTCAGGCCATTGATATCTGTTAAAAGATATACTTGTTTGGATTTCACGTACATTGTAAAATTCTGCTTTGTATAAAATAAAAGGAAGGAAGCATTAACCGAACTTTCATATACTAGCATCCACATATACCATTATGCAAATTAATGTTTTGTATTGGGAAATAAACAGCAAACATAAAAACAGACCATGATACTGCTGTCTTTTTTTTTTCCTCTGGAAAAAATTTATGAATTTTTAATTTTGTTCTTTCTCTTATGTGGAATTCTAAAGTAATTGCAGGTGTTGTTTGTCAGAGGAATGTGGAAGACAATAAGACCATCCAAGATTCAGGTTGAGAATGACATCAAGGTACTGGAGAACTCAAGGGTGCTTTCAAATGGATAGGGCACCCTCAGAAAGAGAAGGGCTAAAAATCTCCAAGAACTATTCCAGTACTGAAATACTCTGATTTTCATGGTCAGAGTACATTGGAATTTCCTCTGTAGCTTAAATCTAGGGAAGTGGAAATTACTTTTGGTTGCTGGAGGACAATGTACATTTCAACCAAATCTATTTGTCTGGAGAAAGGTGGCACAAACATTGACTGTCAAATAATATAACAATTGGTTCCTTTTCCAAATGAATTTCTAATCAGCTAATTTTATTTTGTTTCAAAGTCTGAAGCACGTAGCTGGAACCCAAAGCTGGGGTTTACCGAATTAGGCACTGTCCTGAGTTTTGAAGAAGTAATCTGCAGTATTTTCATCCTGTTCTTTACTTTCAGGCTGGGCCTCAGGAGCACAAGAATCAGGTTGACAATGAAGGTAAAGAGCAGAAGTGAGACCAGTTATTGAAATGAATCCTAGAGAAAAACTGATGACTTGGATCAAGTTGGCCACCATGAAATTAAAAGATTCTGGAAATATTCTAAAAAAAAACCCAAAAGGATTTGCTGAAAAACTAGATGATAACGTGTATACACACACACACACACACACACACCACATAGCACACACTGAAGGCTTAAATTGGAAACACAAAGTTGTCTTTCCAATTTATTTCTTGATGAAGAAGCATGAATGTGAGGTGAATACTGAAGATTCATTTTCTTCACGTTGTATTTTAGGTGCTCTTTAAAGATTCTATTGAAAAAAACCACTGAATATATTAGAACCTGGAACACAAGGAAACCAACATACTCTAGATGCAAGGGAAAGTGATCATCACAACCCTAACAAGCACAGGAATCTCTCAACTCAAGGGCCCCAACCCTTCACCAACTGGAAGTTTCTAAACTGCCACCCAACAGGTGTGACTAAAGCCACCACTGAGATAATTTAGATCACAAAAGAATGGATATCTATGACTGTTTTCTCAGACTTGCACTTCTCCACACTAAGACCCGACCTAGCCCTCTGACTCTTCAGTGAATGGTGGACAGGACACCAAAACAGTGCCTGAAGTAGAACTGATGATTGTTCAGCCCCTGGCAGTTCTGAAGCACAGTTGTCAGAACATTCACAAAGAATAAAAAAGCGGACAATGACAGAGGAAATTTTTTTTCTAGGTCATGTTTAAATGCACATCACCAAAGAACTAAATTAGTGTGGTCCAGCAAACCTAGAAGACAAAAATTCCAATATTTATTTATGACTCATTCCCTAGCAATATTTTTGGAATACTCACAAGCACACAACAGAATGTTAGATGCTTAGGTTTGTTTTATGCTAGTAAGGTCCGTGACTTCTTGCAACTCTTAAGTGTGAGACGTGGGAGAAGAAAGGCAAGGATGACATACATAGTTTATAATGCAGGTAAACAGTTGATACAAATGAACATAGTAAAACACAGGATGCATAAATTCATTCATTTGTTTATGTACTGTCTTCTTTCAGGAAAGGATTTAACATGAAGAGATGCATAAATAAGTCTGTATGCAGAGTTAAAGAATAAGAAATGCAAAAGTCAAATGCAGATAATGATTGGTTTAAGGTCCAAGCAATTTTCCTTAATCCCAATGAGCCACAGTTTTCTTTTCTCTAAAGGACAGAACTATATGCTCTTTCACTGTTGCCTATAGATCCAATCTTATACACAAGGTCTCAAACATACTCATTTTGCTTAACTTTCTGTTGATTAGTAAATGTGCATTTCTCATGGTCCTTGAACCCCTAACAAACATCAATGTATTCTAAGTATCAATTTTGCTATTTTAGATTTATTTAGATTCATGCCTTTCTGTGATTGGGTTATTTCACTGGCATAATGTCCTCAAAGTTCATCCATGTTCTTGCATATTATAAAAATCCCTGCTTCTTAAAGAATGAACAGTGTTCCATTGCATACATATAGTTTGTTTTCTCTAACCAAACATTTTTGTTCATAATTTATACTAGTTTCCAAAAGGTATTTCTCAGCACAGCAGTGGCTTTGGTTTTACAGATGCATTTTTCTATGTTCAAACCTATATTTTTTTAAATTTTATTTTACAGAGAATAAAACAAAAGAGGACAGAATAACTCAGATCAGAACAGAACAATACAAGCAACACAGCACTTCACAAGACAATTAGATATCAACAGTAGCTACCGTAATATCTCTTTCTTTGAAATAGTTGAGCATAGCTTCACAAACAATAATATCAAATATGACATAATATAATAAAAGCATTCAAGAGAATGAAACTATTACAAGGCCTTCTAAACCAAATAACAGAAAATGAACAATGGCTACTATAATATCTCATTTTCCATAAAAAATTTGTTTATATTATTACACATATTGAAATCCAGTAAGACACAACATGATAGAACCAATGGTAATAGAAGAACAAAAGCTTGGTAGGACTTCATAGCCAAATGGTATTAAATCAGCAATGGCTGCCATAATGTCTTGGTTTCTTCAAAGTAGCTATTCATACCATCACACATAATAAGGTCAAATAAAACAGAATAAAACCATTCTAACCAATGAATGAAAACATTACAAGTCTTCAAAGCAATATAATGGGGATCCATGATTACCACAGAGTCTTATGTACTCTTACATTTTCTTATACTAGGGCGACTTATGCGGTATTTATACATGTGAATTTGATTTATTTCATTTATGAATATGGTCTCAAGTTGCATCCATTTTTGTATAAACATCGCAATGTGATCATTCTTTATAGCTGAGTAATATTCCATTGTATAAAAGTACCACAACTTTTTTATCCATTCCTCAGTTGATGGGCACTTAGGTTGTTTCCAAGATCTGGCTATTACAAATTGTGCCTCTATAAACATGGGTGCACACATATCACTGTGATATGATGTTTTCAGTTCTTCTGGGAATATGCCTTGGAGTGGAATAGCTGGGTCAAATGGGACTTCCAATCCCAGCTTTTTGAGGAATCTCCAGACTGACCTCCACAGTGGTTGCACCAGTCTACACTCCCACTAATGTGCAGAAGAGTTCCTTTTTCCCCACAGCCTCTCCAGCATTTGTTGTTGTTTGTTTTGTTGATCCTGGCCATTCTTTCTGGGGTGAGATGGAATCTCAGGTACACATCTATATTACAGTCAACTATTTGTTTTGCCATCATTCTGTGCTTGTAAAATGGCTCCAAACTCAGGTCACTTTAACAACTGTCGCTATTTTCAATCCCATCACCTTTCCAATGTGGTTAGTGGACAATGGACACACTTTCTGGTGGAGCAGCCCCTAGGTGCCTGAGACACTTCCCAGCCAGGCTCTCTCACACAGCCAACTATCATTTGGAGAGCACAGCTTGTTTTTTTAACAAAATCCATGGCTGTAGGTTCAAAAGTAGAAGATAGAAACCATGACACTGCAACCATGGAGAAGATTACCAGTATTTGGGAGAGTGAGAGGAAATCTTAACCAATTAGGAGAAATGAGGAATAGATTTAGAAGTTTTGACATTTGCTTATTACTTCTTCACATAACTGTTTCTTGACAGTGACATTTCTGACTCAAACAGCAAGGTGGAAACACAGCTCCATAAGAACTACTAAAAATGGCGACAGCACAAAATATTTCACAATACACTGGGTAAAAAGAGAACAATTATGAAGAACCTACAGTGCTTCTGAACCAATTTCTCAGCTGCACTGTACACTTAGCACCTTAGATGTCACAGCAGGGTTTCACTCCAAACCACATAAGTATGTAGACTTTTAAACACCACTTAAACGATCTTCTCCCAAAAGAATTAAATTACCATTTATAGCCCATTCCTCTATTAAAAATTAATGAATTTACTAGCTCCTAGGATGGAGATCTTCATTTGTTCTATAATGAAGAAAGCTTTGATCTGCAATTCTCCAAGGTCATGATTGTTTTTATTCTTCAGTTCTTCTCATTAAAAATAAATACCTCCATTCTCTAAGATACACCTGCAAAGCACTTAAGACACCCATTTGAACAATAGGAAACCTATTTTAGTCTCCCTGCTATAGAGTCTACTGTTTAAACTGCTTCTTCAGTGAGAAAAGCACTTTTCTTCAATACCCAGGCATCATTCTGGGTGATGAAGAACAAAAATTGAAGGTTTGCAACTAATCACTATTTACAGAAAAAGCTCAAAGGGCAACATCTTAAAGCTGAAGATCTGAACTGTAATCAGAATTCTTCACATATTGTTTTTTGCTCAAGAGGAAAGAATGAGCCAACTTGAAATCACACTTTGATTCGTTGAATATTTCACGCCCCTAACACAGTCCCAAACACCAGGAACAGCTTTCATCTAGTATATATCACAAGTCCTAATAGCAAAAGGCAAGTAGATCTCTTGGTTTATAAGCAAAAGATGGCTGGAAGCAGCTAAAATTATTTCTACCATGCTGTCACTATGGTAAAATGTCCATAATCATGGTCTAAATGTGTTAAATATTATTAAAACAAGGAAATAAGAGGCTTTCCTAAATAAATCAGTTATCAAAGACAATGGTTAATTCAAATGTGGCCATTTGGGAAAAACAGCTACACTAAAAACATGTTCTGTCTCTGAACAAGAAAATCCATTTCACTCAGTTACTCTTTGCTGATTACATACAGGACTTAATGAACAAGTAGAGTGCATTCCTTAAATGCACATAAGAAGATTCCCCAAGCTATTTCCAGGATCTCGGCATTCATATGTATTACTCATCACCAGATTATCCAGGCTTCTGTGATATGAAATTTGGAATAATCAAAAACCCAAGCTTGGTGATTGTCTGTCTTGAAGCCAATAAAAAAGACTTCAACCCTGAAGTTTTCGAATCCACAGACACTGCATACTGAATTTCTGCAATAAATCAGTTGCTAGAGTGACAAAAAATCATCAGCAATGTACAACCCCACTGCCCAAACTGGGAGTATCTCCCATTAGGAACCATGTCTGATCTAAATCCCCCCGGGCCAATAGAAAAGTGAGGGCACTGCCCCCGTGAGAGCGAGGGAGTTTGCTGTTGTTAAGCAGCAGGGTTTTTTTTGCCAACACTCTCATCTTGGCAAGAGCATCAGCAGTGGCACTCAGGATTGCTGCCAGGATATTTACCCTCTGCCTCTATCCTGTCGGCCACAGCCCATATTCCTGTCAGGAGGGATGAGAAAGCAAGGTGGTATATTCTAGAAAACAAGCCATAGAAATCCTCCCAGTAAGACACAGCACCACTTCTACCCTCTACTGCCTCAATTTAACACACACACACACACACAAAAAAAAAAAGTGATTGAAGAAAAATTTCCTTAATTTTGGTGCTAAATTCAAAACATGTTTCTTCTTATGAGACAAAACATGGAACACACACACACAAATACACACACACACAGATTCAATATTCTACTGCCAAGGTTTTTGTTTTTCCCTGAGCATAATTTCAAATTTGGCTCACACAGGTTCTTTCATTAAAACCAAAGAGACCTAACTGCCTGTCCCCAGATGTCACACACAGATGACCAAATAGCTACCAGAGTGGACTCCTCCAAAGAGTTGCACTGGAGCTACAAGAATGGCATGACTCTAAGAACATAATGGGTTCCGCACTTAACAGTTCGTGATGTGCGCCACTTCTATGTAGTGTCATAATTCCTTCACATGCTCACATGCACACGCTTTGCACAGTAAACGCAGTTTGCTTACCTTGTAGAAAGCCTGAATATCGAGCAAATGATAACATCAATAAGAAGAAGAACACCACCAGGTTAGCAGAAAATTTACTTAGAAAAAAACTGGATGTTTAGAAAAAGCTTGGATACAAGTATGTATTTAAACAGAAAAAGAAACGGGATATGTTTTCAAAGATGTAATCTTGCCAATGCACATGAATGCTGTAAACAGAGCCTGCACAACTATCTAAGATATTAACTCTGTACTTGCCTCTCTCCCATTTTAATAACTCACAAGCAGGGCTGCTAGGGATGTAACTGTGGTAGAGTTTTCTTGCCTTCTACATGAACGACCTTCGATTTGATCCCTAGAACTAATATATACATCAGAAGATACCAATCTTCTTTCCTCTGGATGTAACCTGACATCTTCAGAAAACCTCCCTTTTGTCATGTTCCAGAGATAACCACTGATTTGATCTGATGACAGTAAACTGCTCTTTCAAGTTTCTGCCCACCCATAATCCCATTTATAAAGGACCCAGGAAAATAATACCCATAATAACCTTCTCCTAATAGAAAACGTTATCAGCAGTGAGTTGTAAGCATCTAACTCCAATCCAGACAAAAATTCCTGTTTCTGATGTGAGTTAATATCATCTTTGCTATATGTCAGCCATTGGATTCCACTCAAAATATATTTATCTCCCACAGTACTGCGCTCAGCTCCGATGAAACGAGCAGCACCAGCCAATCACAGTCATCTTGTGGAGAATGCAGACCTGCCAGCATTTGCAGGACCACATGAGGAACTATCTTGGAAGCATACACACAGATTAGCAGGCAGAGCACCAAAGTTTTCTTGGTGTGCAGGTTCTGCAAGAGTTCATGATAAAAACCCATGCAGGATTTGTTGATACAAACTGTTCCACAAGATTAACAAATGAGTATAACGTACAAGAACTCTGGGGTTCCATTTCAAGGACCCAGGCTACCTTCCCAACCTACATTCTCCTGGTCCTGAGCCCCAGGATGGATTTTTGCAGGCTCCAATCTTTTACAACAGTAATGCTTTTCTGACTCCTTCACCATTTCACTTTAAAATTTAAAGCATGGAGACTTTTGAATTGGATTCACTGCTTTCTCTACAAAACAGAACTCAAATCTTACATGCTATTTTCTAAAATTACTTCTGCGTTCTACTCTTTGTAAACCATACAGTCTATCCCAACAGAACCATTCCTTGTAGTTCACAGAGGACTTACATCCTTCACTTTCATAACGCTGAACTGTTACACATGCTCCTATAATTTCCACACTCCTTTTTCTAGATATGAGCTACCCAACAAACTCAAATAACATCTCCTTAACATCCTCTCAATGGAAGAGTACTTTATTGTGCACACAATTTCATTTTTATCACTACACATTCAATGAGGGACTATTCTATGCTGTTTAGTTAAGAAGAGGTACAGATAAATGAGTAAAAGTTTTTCATTTGTTTGTTTGTTTTTGTTTTTTTGGTACCTGGGATCGAATTCACAACATTGCACTTGCCAGGCAGGTGCTTACACTGCTGAGCTAAGTCCTCCTGGCCATAAGTGACTAAAATTTGCACCAAACTTAAGAAAACTCACAGCAATATATATACATATATATTACGCATGAATGAATGATATATCATACTCATCCTCTGGCTCTCACATTTTATGCACAGACCATTTTAACAAGTGCTTCCAGAAAACATGAAGACAGGTATTCTGGTAACACTCAAAAGGAGCAGGAGAAGTACATTGCTTGGTTATTTCTGCACTGAAAGCGAACCAGAACCTATTCAAGTGAATAGGCCATCATTAACTGTAGAAGTTGAAAAGAAACTGCATTCAATTCTTTTCACATTTGTTGACCTGCTAGCTAAAAAGTCTCTGAAACCAAACCATGAAAAGTAATGTGCAGAGAATCTAGGAGGAGTTACAGACCCAGTGTCCTGATACAACTAGCTTACCTGATTGTCACAGCAGCTAGGCAGCCTCAGAAAATGATTTAAGGTTTAATTCTTAAGGTGGCACTATAGTTTGTAAAACACCTTTGATTGATGAACTTCATACCGCTCCAATCTACATGTCAAGCATAAAACCCAAATTCCTCTTAACTCATGAGCAAAGTTTGTCAGTGATCACTAAGTCTCAGATATGCTTTTGCTTTAATGAAAATAAAATGGTTAGTGGCCTGATCTTTTCTGGAGAGGTAACACAAAGATGGTGAAGGAAGATTTCTCCAGGGACTGAAAGATTTTGACTGGGCTGTAGATTAGCACTGAACTAGAATTTGGGCAGAAGTAAGAGTCCAAAGACCAACTTCTGACATCATACCTGTCAATCATTTGTTATGTGACCATGGAGAAATCATTCAATAACTATGTTTCTTATCTACAAAGCAAGGATGCTTACCTCAAAGTGTTATTTTGTGAAATGTAAATCAAATTGTAAATTTCTGGTAAGTTCAGTGGATAAAAGAAGTGGATAGTTAGTGAGTTCCACAAAATGCTAAGCTTACCTCCTTTCACAGAAAAGGTTAATGTTAAATACAGACAGACCACTTTATACTTTTAACTAATATATTGGGAGATGCCAAAAAGGACTATTTTTGTTTTACAAATGAAAAAGTATAGTAAGAAACATAGTTACATTACTTACATACTCAAAATGTCTCCTGTAGCACTCTACACTGTAAAAACTCAAACTCTGGAGACATAATACCCATAGTCACCGAAACCCACGCCTTTATTAAGTCCAACCTGGTTGCCTGGACTCTCTGTTTCCTATACAGCCAATGAATTCCTCAATACAAATTATCTCTCCCAAAATGATTTCGTTCAGCACCAAGAGATATATAACCTATCCTACAAAAAATTCCTCAACCTTACCGCTCTCACTCTTGGCTTCAAAGAAGACAAACAGACTCTTTACTGTCCTCAAAACTCATTTTTTCACCACTGACTTCCATTTTTTATCCTGCCCATCCCCATAGCACACAGTTTTACATCCTTTCTCCAGTTCTTAACCATCTTTGAAGACTCAGTTCATACTTTATTTCTTCCAGAAGGATTCCATAGAAACATTTATGGGAAATCAAGTTTTCTATATGTTAAACTCCTTAACACTTTCAGTACCTGATTTTACTTGCCAAAGATGACCTTTATTATATCTATGTATAATATCTCATATGAGATTCAGAAATAATTCTGTGAACAAGGAAAGATAATTCTACACATTTTTACCTATCTGAATTTTTTTCATGTTTCTTTGCAAGTAGTAGCAGTTAGCACCAACTTGTTGAAGTGAATGGGAATGAATTCATTCATCCTTCTGTGCACACTTTACAAATGCTTATGAGTGCTTTCTGTGCACCAGGCACATGCATGGGCTCCGCGGATAGTCATGAACAAAAGTGACAGGCATCTCTACTATATTTGAGGCTTAGATATCAGTAAAGAAGCAAACTAATTAGTATGTCATACAGTGCTAGTTACCATAGAGCACAAATAAGTGGAACAAAAACAGGACCAGATATAGATAAAGTTATTGAGCAAGAGTAGTTTTTAATTTTAAATTGCCTGGTCAGGGAGGTCTAAATGACAAAATTTAATCAATCAAATCAATGATACAAGTACACAATCATTCATACAATACTATGTAAAAAAATACCATCACAAACCCACATGGTGCTGCAGGACTGTGATCACAGCTACTCAGGATATTCAGACAGAAGGATCATAAGCGAATAAAAAGTTGAAAAAAGTGGGAATATAACTTGGTAGCGGAGTGACCCTGGGCTCAGCCCTTAGAACTGCAAATAACAAAAATAAGGAAACAAAAACTTTAAGCACAGTTAACAAACAACATTTGAAAAATAGGAGTTTTTATGCTTATGAGCCTTATTTTTTAAAATTTACCTACTGATTTTATTTAATCTTTGCATATACTTGTGATGTGCATCATATTGATGTACACACCATGGAATATTTATATTCTTAAATCTGATAGCAGAATAAGATATAGACAAGAAAATCTAAGAACAAGGCAGAAGACAACAAGTTCTGATGAAGGAATTTAAAATCTCTATACCTGACTAGGGATGTCAAGGAGAGCTTCAGGAAGCTGATGGCATTAAAACAGACCTTAAAGAAGAGACATTTTGTATGATCAAGTGATAGCTATGGGGATTTGAGGTGTTTTACCCTCAAATATTGGAACTGTAGTCTTAGTTACTAGGAAGACAAGTGATCTGAACACAATCCTTTCTCCCAGGCTCCAATTCCCCCCAGATATGATGTTATACACAGATGACTAGAAAGTGATAGGTGAATTTCCTATCTCCACAAGAGGCTTTGTCTTTCTTTCAGTGATTTATTACCTTTGACTGAACACTCATTATAGGATAGTTACAGTGCTGATCTATGAAGGAAAGTCATTTGAGTCTCAGGCCTGGCCTTAAGAATATCATAGCACAGGCCTGGGAAGAAACACATAAATCAAAAATGAACATTTATCGCCACAGATGCAAAAGTGAGGTCAAACACAGCACCTGGCAAAATGCAGGAGAGGCAGCCAATCATCAAGGGAGTTCAGGTAGATCTTGAACTCACTTATTTTATTTTTTTTAATTTTTTTAAATGGTATTTCATTTTATTTTAAAGGGGGTAAAATGAAACAGAACAAAACAGAAAGTAATGTAAGAGATATAAATTTCAAAGCTAGACAACCAGAGATCTTCACTATCTATCATATTGTCTCTTGTTTTCTTCCATATAGTTTTCCATATCTTCACATACAGAGAATTACAAAATAACATAGTATAAAACTGATCTGAACAGAATGAGGAAGGCATTTTAGGTCTTCAAAGCCAGACAACAGGGAAGTCACTAATGGCTGTCATAGTGTCTCTCGTTGTTTTCAAAATAGCTGTCCATACTTTCATCTATGTTGAAATTAAACAAAACAGGGAGGGGAGTGGTTGTTTGCTTTCCTGGCGCCCCAGGTCCCAGCATGGTGCAGGTCTCAGGAGGCACTGGTGGCTCCCAGCATCTTGCAGGTCTCAGGAGATACCAGTGGCTCCCACCCTGGGCCGCTGCAGCCTGCCATGCTCACAGCTGCTTACCAGGGAGAGGAATCAATTTGTTTGTTTTTTTGAGACCTCACTATGTAGCCCAGGCCAGGCTCAAACTCACAGCAATCCTCCTGCCTCAGTCTCCCAGTGCTGGGGCCACAGGCCTATGCCACCACACCTGGCTGAAAGTTAATTTTTTAGTAGTAGTAGTAAGCTGTTTCTATCTAATGAATTGACCATTTCACTGCCCAAGTTTTAAAATGGCCAACAGACCATAGAAAGACATCTCTTTAGGCTTCTGCTTGAAACCAGCAGCATGAGGAAGCTGTCAGCCTTGATTCAGGGCCAGTGAACTCACTTCTGTACACTGAATTTTTTGTTCATTGTAAAACACACCCATCCTATGGAAACTCACAAAATATAACAAATGATAATA
Organism: Hydrochoerus hydrochaeris; assembly: GCA_004027455.1. NCBI lineage: Eukaryota > Metazoa > Chordata > Mammalia > Rodentia > Hydrochaeridae > Hydrochoerus > Hydrochoerus hydrochaeris. The sequence goes on from PVLA01009936.1 coordinate 54,386, forward strand.
TAAAAAATTAAAAATAACCAATAGTCCACTCACCCAAAGAATTTCTCTTAATTTCAAGATAAAATTTCCAGTGATTTTTTTTTGCGGGGGAGCAACAGGCATTCAACTCATGACCTCACACTTGAGCCACTCAGCTAAAACTCCAGCCCTCCACTGATGCTTTGTAGTGATGGTTTGCATTCTCCTTTTTCTCCTCCCTACTAAACATGAAGACAGCAAAACATATAACTGGCAATGCAAATGCATAGGTTGGTATTGTGTACTTTTTCACTTAATATTTTATTATAGACCATCTGTTATCAAAAATCAGTGAAAATATAAATCTAAAGGCCATATAGTATTGGATGATACATGTTAAACAAGACTTCTTACTGATAAATACTTCTGTGGCTTGACATACAATAGTTTTTCTCTCATAAGAAGCAGCAATGAACGTAGTTGAACATGAATTTTTGTTTCCTTAAAAGAGGTTCTTAGAAGTGGAGTTATTAAGTCAAAGAGAGCATATTATTTATAAATAGATCTGAATTTTGAACAATGAGTAAAAAATAAAATACTAAGAAAAGAAGGGCAGTACTGCTGGGAGTAATTGTATATGAAAGTCCACGGCTATGAAAAAACATCACGCCTTCCGGGAATGGCAAGCGCTTTGGTGAGGCCAGATCAATGGGGTGTAAACATTGGGTGGAGTGACTGAACAGAGATGAAGGTGAAGGGACAGATGGGGATCAAATCAGAAATAGCCTTAGGAGCTGAGCTAAGAGAGCTAACTCCACTGTAGAGTTAGTTTTGAGACTCTGAAATAAGGAAAAAAAGAACACGATTGTATTTGTGATTTAGAAAGGTTATGGTGTGGCAGTGACAAATAGAAGGTATTTTGACAGAAAAGGCACTGTTGAAAACTACTGCAATAATCTAGGAGCCAAGAAAAACTGGCCTGAAGCAAGACAATAGTAACATACAGGAAGAGACATGGATATGTGCTTAAAGTTCTCATTTCCGTTAATTAGTTGATACTGTATTTCATAAATGATATGTAAATGATGCTCTCTAAATGTCAAAAACTATGTCTTTTGAATTTATTGAAAAATCATTTGAGAATTTTAAGAAAAAATGTTTTTCCAAATCATTGCATCCAGTCTTCTCCAATTATTTTCAGTCTTATAACCAATCTCACAATTGCTATAGGATAGGTCTTTGGGATATTAAATTTGTGTGATAATACATAAGAGCTGGTTGAGGAGCTTGAGAACCTCAGTTTGCATGCTGGATCTTCTCTGAGCCCATCACTAGTGTTATCCCTTTCATAGTAAGAGGTCACAGAATCCAGTGAATGTTAAAGTCTTTTTATGTCTATGGATATTTATGATTCTTTCCCGAATGGGTAGCAAAAATGATTAGTCATAAATTCTTATATTTATTGAACAAACATTTTCATTGAGAAACTTAGATCAACTGAGAAGGATTCAATAAGACAATGTAACAGATTATGAGATCTAGTTCAAGACTATGTGTCTTCAAATGCTTATTCACTGGGAAGTGTGAGACTTCAGGAAATATTCTTCACTTCAGTTCTTTGAACTCATTAATGGGGATAAAAAAAGAATCCCTGTGTTCCATGTGTGTTTGTGAAGGACAGATAATTGAGTTGACATGCAAAGTAATGAGAAGAGTAAATGATACATAGTATATATATATATGATAAACAAAATAATACAGATACTACAATAATTATTCAAAAATACAATATACATGAGTGGCTTTAAGCAGTTTGAATCTGTAATATTTGGTGGCAGAGACAGTTAAGACCCCTATAAAAGAGAACTGTGCATGACCCTCTCCCTAAAACTCCCCATTTGCCAACATACATTCAATATCCCTGTTGATTTCTCCTAAAAGATAATGTGTCCTCAGTATCTTAAGGGTCTGGGTCCTAATGGGCCCGCACATGCCTTCTAACCTATGAAGACAGGACAGTGGCCTCAGCGGGAGGGAGAAGATGAGAAAGCACAAGATTGACCACATCATGGACAGGAGGCAGGTGGGTACTGATGGATACTTAGGCCAAACTGCATACTTTAAGGGATCCTCCACACAGTATAAAGGGCTTATAAAATCTTAGAGAAATGTATAGCAATATGGTTCTAAATGGTGTCACTGCTCTTTGGATACTGTTTTATATTACTCATGCTATTACTTAGCCACTTGATGAAGACATGTCATGTTTCACAGCTACAGTCCTTTCATCTTTTCACCTTCTTTCGGCATTCTTGTGGTCCTCAGATCCAACAGCACCTACTCTGGAAGAACAGGAAGTCGTCCAGGATATACACACTCAAAAGTGAACAAGATTCAACCAATACTCATTGCATTACTACTCTTTAAAATTAGAGATATTTAAAATTAGAAATATTTCCAAAGCCACCTCTAGATATTACAGTGTGACAGAAGCTTTTTGGAAATCACATTTTCCAAGCATGTAACTTTTTTTTTTTCCAGAAACAACCATCTTTATACAAGCACATTTCACTAATACAAATATTTAATTGACACATATAAGTGCAAATGATATTGGAAAATTTGAGCACAATTACAACTGATTCCTGGAACAACTATCAGGTGGGAGAAAAAGTATGTGAGTATACTGTAAGTGAGCTTCTGCTGCAAGAAACCAGTGAGCTGTGGGCCTCAGTCAGATTGTTTCTCTTGGGAACATAGTATATGTGAACCCAGAAAGAAATTTAAGAGGGTCAGTGAAGAAAGTTTTTGCTAGAAATGAAAATAATTTCATAATAAATAATCTTGTCCTATGGGAGTATATCAGTTAGCTACTTCTGCAGTAATGCAATTTACAGGAAACTTCTGTTGAAAACTAAAGCAAGACTTTGCAATACTTAATAAAAGTAACAGAAGTTTATTTTCCCAAATAAAAAGAGAATGCTTCTTTAATTATGCTCAATCGTTTCTCTATACTCCTGTCCTGGATTATACACATGAAGAAAACTATATAAATAAATTATGATGAAAGAAATTTGAAAACTATCCTGAAAGCATAATGAGAGTACAGATTAAATAATTAAGACAGTTTCAAAAATATTGAGAAGTTTTATTTAAAATTGTGTTAAGGAATACTATTATAATTTTCATTAAACTTTTGGTGATCCCAGACATTTTATCAAGGACTATACAGACCAATATGTTGAGCTTCTCACTAAACTTGGAACCTGCTGGTAACAGACCCCTCATAAAATCAACTTATTGTGAAAGAAATATTCTAATAAACATAATCATATTCTGCAAGTCAAGCAAATTTACATGCTATCTTATACCAGCTCAGAAGAATAATAACAGTTAAAGGAAATCAGAAGGTATAGAGGGTACAATTTTGTACCCTGTAAAATAATAGTGCCCATTGGCTTAGCATCTCTTGTAGACATGAATTTAATCCTCAAAAATCTATTCTGACTATAAAACTTCATAGACTTCTAATTTAGTCTTATAAGCCTTTTTGTTCTTCCCTCATCTTCTACAGCCTGACTTTTGTTTTTTTATTCATAGGCTCCAAAACAACTTCATTTGCCAGCTTTTAAATTATTTTGATAAAGCATATGATATTATACAGTTATTACAACTAGGACTGCAGGAAACATTACCAGGTCGATATCACCATCTCCCATTAAATGGCAATTCAATGTGTCAGTAATTTCCTTCATGGCACTTCAAATCCTAAAATACCCCAGATCTTTTGTACTATGTCCTGTACTATCCCTGAGGGCTCAGGATGTTACAGAATCTGGAAGGAGAGGGCAATAGAAGGAAAGCAGATGAAGGGGGAGGACTTCATAGAACAGCTACAAAGATGCTGAATTAATTTTATTACTCCTCCAGAACTAGGACAGTTTTAAAAGCAGGAGATACCAGTTCTGTATGAACATATTTGGCATCACTTGTATTAAACAGATGAAGTGAATGCAGGGGGTTTATAATTTAGTAACATGTAACTGTTATACCAGACTTGTGATTTCACAGATAGCGTTGCTTAGGCTAGGTTTATATTTTAAGGTAAAACACAAGATTTAAAGGAAAAAAATAGGAGGCAAGCAGTGTGAAGTGATGTCATGTGGTCTTCCCTCAGTTTCCCTGCTGACAGACACGTGTTAGGCAAGTTCATGGTCAGATCTCTATCAGCCACCTGGATAGTAGCTTCACAGATGGACACTTTTACTCAACATTCTCTCTCTCTCTCTCTCTCTCTCTCTCTCTCTCTCTCTCTCTCTCTCTCTCCTTCCTTTTTCTTCATAGTGCTTGAAACTAAAACCAGGACCAGTGCTTTACCATTGAACTCTGTCCCCAGCCCTCAGCAGGTATTGTTTTCGCAAATCTATCAGGGTTCCCTAACAATTCTTTCCTTAACAGGAGTTTCCAAGTTCATGGACAACAACTGACAGATGGGCGACCTGATGATTCCCTTCTTTGGTATTTCAGTCATTTGGGAAACATTTTCTTAGGGCTGCTGGCCTTATGCCATGCGTACTCCTCAAATGGTCCCTCTCATGCAGGTTCCTTCTTCATTTCTTCCCATTATGCTTCAAATCTACATGTGATTTCCGCCCTATAAATATCCATTATATCTGGCTTCTTTCTTTGTGCTAGTCCAAATCATAGGCTGCCTTTTATGTTGCTTGTTTTTGCATATATTAATTAGGAGCTCTTGCCTCATTCTTGTTTCTGAGCAGTCTGTCCCACAACACAGCCATCATCACCAGTGTTCCGTAACTCACATAATGCCATACATTCAAAAAGTGGAAATCCCAAAACGTAGCTTAATTATGCCACTGGTATACAAAATTTACGCTAGAAAAGAGAATTCTTCATCAGAAAGTTGGCATAGCCTACTTAGCTTTCCAATCAGGGAGGGCTCCCACCGGCTACAGTGGCCACAGCTTTTCCTCTAATGTCTTATGAGGCTCTTCATTGTCCCTTCCCTTCATCATATCTGTATCTGTTGTGTGCACAACTTTAGAATAAAGAGAGAGAGAGATTCATTTAATGATTAAGTGAGGGTTTTTTATTCTGCAATCCCAGGAGAGTGAGACGGTGGAAAAGACCACTTGGGAGTTAGTCTACATTCTTCTAGAACCCCATGATGAAAAAAATGCAAGGCAAACCACTGCCAACCCAAGAGAAAAAAGAAAGGAACCAGTGTGGTCTTCTACCAAAAGTTGCACACACAGGTCAAAAACTGAGACGACTGTTTTGAAATATAAAACAAATCCACTCCCAAAGTGGGAACCTAGAGGAAGGCAGAAAAAGCCAAGTTCTGTTACAAAGCTTTATGAGATCTGGCAGCATAGTTTCTTCAAGGGAATGCAGCAAACCCAACTATTCAGCCCAGCATATCAAGGGAAATTGTTATCTCTCTCTTTAAAGGGTAAGTCACAAAGGCTGCACAAATGAAGAGGCAAATCAAAGCAGTAAATGTCAGTTAGTCACTCCGTATTTATAGAACAGCTACTTTGTGCTAAGAATGACTCTGGGCACTGGGGGTAGAGCAGTGAACCAAGCAGACAGATTCCTTACCCCTGAGGACCTTTAGGTCTAGTGAGAGGCAGGCACAGAATACAAACACAAATCATTTCAAGAACTGAAGTGTGCTAGGAAGAAAATGAGTTAGGCTTATTCTGAGAGTGGCAGAGGAGGAACAGATGTAGCCAGGGTGGTCTGGAAGAAGGATGTCAAGTCACAAGTGAGGAGAGAAGCAGCAGAGGGGAAATCTAGAGGAAAAAAGCAGCAGAAAAGCGACCAAAACAAAGGTGGTAAGGGAGATTTAACACACAGAGAAAGGTTAGTGGCACAGAGCACAAGGGGCTTGGTGGGCTGTGCTGAAAGCAGAGGAGGAAAGGAACCCTGAGGCTACGGTGCAGTCTACATGTGAATATGGCTCCACTGGAAGCCACTGGAAGGTTTTAAACCAGACCGCCATGGACCCTAATTAGCACTCTTGCGCACACGGAAGCCGGGCCACAGATGGGATGGACTTTTGTAGGCTGCTGCCGGAGTTCCAGTGAGAGGCCCAGATTGAACCTTGGCTGAAATAACAAAGATGGTGAGAAGTGGCCTAGGACAGGACGTATACTAAGAGTAACACAAAGAGGATTTGATAACAGATTGGATGTGGGAATCAGAAGGAGAGAGAGAAGAAAAGGGGGAAGCAGAGGAGGAGGGGCAGAGGAGGGAGGAGGAGAGAGGGAGACACAGAGACAGAGAGACAGAAAGACCAGAGACAGAGACAGAGAAGTGAAGGAGGACATCTATATTTTTGGCCTCAGAAACTGGTTGAATGATGGTGCCACTCAGAGAGTCTGGGAATATTAGGGTAAAAGCTTAAGGGTGAGGTGGGAGAAGTTCTCCTTATCCATGTTTGTATGTGACAGCCCTTAAATATTTAAGGAGGAGTTCAGCTAGGCAAATAAATTTAACAGTATGGAAGGCACTTAAAAACAATGAGCTATATGACATCATGACAGGTCAGGAAAGGTAATGTAGGTAGAGCCAGAAGAGGACTCAAGTCCAAGTTTTGAAACACTCTCAGTAGAGTTCAGTCAATAAAGACCAAAAGTATTTCAGTGATGTGGAAGAAAACATGAATTGAAGGTCAGGATAATACAGTTAAAGTCAAGAAAAGGAAGAGTTTCAAAAGGAAGGAAATGGTCATATTTGCCAAATGCTTTTGAAAGCCTTCACTCCCTCTGGCAGCTTAGAATCCTAAAGCTCAGATCAAAAAGATAGCATCCATCACCTGAAGAAAGAGTCTTAGTGGAGAGAAAAGCCACAGCCAAAGTCAAAAGTGAACATCTTATCCCTCAGATGGCTTTGTCATTAATTATTTCTGAAACATCCAAACTTATAACTTAATGTATCTTAATAGAAATGAGCTTCAACAGACAGTAAGAAAAATTTTTTTGGTGGCACTAAAGAGTATAGTGCAGGATATTTCCCAAGTCAAATGTTACAGGGCAGCTGCCAAGTGGGAAAAAGCTTGAATAATGGTGGTTAGATTAGCAACAAAATAATGGAGTTTCAAATATAATATTCTGGAACTCATTTCCTTTCATTTCTAAAATGGTGGTATTTATTAGCAAGTACTCTACCTACAAATGAATTAGGAACACGGTGGGTATATATTTTATTGCTCAAGAGAGCTTGCCATTTTGAAAACACACTATTTGCCTTATCTATTCTTTTACCATCACCTCCAATGAGAAATCTCTTTAATAATGTTTTCATCTTATTACTTAAAGCCAAGGTTTTCCCAAGAACTAATTCATTTGATGAACAAAAAGTCTGTTTCCTCAATTATGTGACCCAGGTTAATTTTTTCACTGGATGCATTAAAACCAGGAAAATAATAATCTGATAAGACAATTATCACTCATCTTTTTGTAAAAACAAAAAAGCAATTGGGCATCTCACTAAACACATAGTTGCTTGCGTGTCTAAACGCAAACTTATATGAAGTTAATTTAGGGCAATTCTGAACGATTGCAAGCAAAATGTCCAGACAAAAGAGTGTGGCTAGTTCACTGGGACCACACACCTCTCAGCTCCTGCAGTCTTTCTGGAATCTGTCAACATTTGGAGTCATATCATAACTATAAGAAAACGTTTTTAACTTAACTTTTGACCTTCAGTCTAATGAATCCTCTAATTCTACCAGTTCAAACTGTTGAATAATTCAACAAACAGTGTTCTGACCTAAGGCAATTTTGCTCTAAGATGAAGACAGGGGAAAAAAGCTGATTCTGCATTCTATTCTCACTTCTCATGTTAAAAACACCTGAATACATCCATATTTTAATTCTTCCTATGCAGAGTAAATAGCAAAAATGAAAAAAAAAATACTGAATTCAAACCACAGTCTAGCTTTACTGTAATCAAAATATCCCATGAAAATTCTTGTTTTTTTCCCCTTCCTCCTTAAACGGAAGAAAAATTATAACTTGAAACACTACTTACCAAGGGGTATATTTTGTGCATGTTTCTAAATGCCAATCAGAAGTTTTTTGAAGCCAAGAGTAACTTATATTTTAGTCAATTCTCCACGAAAAGCCTGGGGAAATATGTAAAACATTAATCAGGGTAACCATAATTGCATACTTATCATCTGAACGGAAAAGAAATAAATACAGAAGAGCAAGCAGAGACTAAAATTAAGTTAGTGATGTGTCTGAAAGTTTAGTTAGCTTTTATGCAAACAGCCAAACATTTTTTAAAAGGGGGGGCTTGAAATTATGGCCTCAAAGATAATTATTTTATTTTTTAAGATATTAAGAATAGTAATTCTATACTAATCTCTTAGAAATGGCTACGAGTTCAAAGCTTTCCAAGATAAGCAGTATAATGTATGCAAAGATGGTTATTTAGTAGAGTGAAGACCCTGAGTTCTGGCCCATTTTTTTGTTACTAATCCAAAGGCATTAACTTGGCACTGGGGCTAGTGGGGAAGAAAGAACACAGGCATCAGCAGTAGATAGATCTAAATTTAAAACTGATCCCTTCCTCTGACTCTGTCTCCTTAGGCAAGCTCCTTAATTGCCCTGAATATCAACTTCCTGATACAGGAAGTATAAATAATAAGTTATATGTCACATAAATTATCTAAGATTAAATGACATAACAAAAGTAATTAATACAGACCAAACCAGTGTTTGTTTTCTTTCCCCCTTGTTTTTTCTCTGAACTGATTACTATATTATATTAAAAAAGACTTAGGGCTAAATTTCTTTTGTACTCTAACAGCCTGTTATGCTAGAAATGTATACTGAAGGATGAAGAACCTCAATTTTAGAAATGTACCAACTCCCAGATCCTACAAATAAGAGTTCATATATGTCACCCTGCAAAGGATAGTGCTTTATATGGTCTCATAAAACCATATATGCTAGTCTACAAAAAGAATCTCTACAAATAAATTATGTTAAACAACAACATCTGATGAGAACTGTCAGAATTAAAGTCTTTTTTTATTATCCATTAATATACTTCCAAGTAAAACTATATTTCAGCAACTTTGAGCACATAAAAAACAGAAAAGAGGTGAGAGGTCTAACTGGTTGGTCTATTTCTTCAGGATGGCTTCCCTTCATTACTACTGTTTTTTGGGGGGTTTTTTTTGTTTTTTTTTTTCTGCGCCATGCTCCCAAGCCCTGAAGCTGTTCTTCTCTAAAAGAATCATTTCCAAATTGCCATTTTGTCCCAAAGTTACCCTCCACTAAATCTGTGCCCTTTTCAGACTACCAGTTTCTGTGATTTTGTTCCCCTGTCCCCAGGGGAACCTTCTCATCATATGCTTAAGTTACCCATGATTCTTACCTTATGCTTAAGTTTAATCAATGAGAACTAATTTACTAATTAGATTTCTGGTAGGAGGTGTCCATGTTTACTTAGAAGTTCTTTAAGAACAAGAAAGAATGTGCCCACAAGTAGTAATTTCTACAATGCTTCCATCTTTGAGAAGTGTAGGCACATACATATCAATATGTTTTTATCCCGTTTTTTTCCTGTCCTGAATAACAATACGATAAAGTTACAAACATCTGCAACAAACATTCTATTACAAAAATGGGCAGAGTGGGAATGTAGAGGGCTGCTGTTGTGTGACAGGCACAGCAGTGGCAGGCAGGCAGTCTTCTGTGCCCTTCCACACTAGAAAGGAGCAGAGACTAAGTTCAAAGTTCTTCCATAAGATTTATATCAGCTGGGGCAGCAATCAGACATATGGTAATGGCCATTTGCTCATGGAATGGAGCTCCATGGGTGAAATGCCAGAGTTAAAGGAGAATTATGGAGCATGAATCACAGAGAATGAATGTCATCAGTGAAATCAGAAAAAGGCACCCAGAACACAACTCAATTTTGGCATTTCCATAAAACTTCTGGGAAAGAGTTTCCACCCCTACATACATTCTCTGCAAAAGGGATCCATGCATGAGGAGAGTCTATAAAAACAACTGCTGCCAGAAGGAAGGCATGCAATTAGAGATCAGGCCAAAGGGCTTTTTTCAGCCATAACCACTGTGGTCTGAGAAGGATGAGACTGTCAGAGTAATAAGGGATACACATTTCTCCAAGACAAAATGTTGAACTAAATTCCCTAACATAAAGTATACCCACTAGAGTTAATAAAGGAATGAAAGCACCCTAGATTACATTTAATTTTCTGACACAGACAGTGATAAAAGCTGAAGAGTACCTATCAACTGAGGCCACACAGCTCAATATGCCTCCCTGATGGCATTTTATCAAGGAGGATTTGTACGTGTCAAACACGAAATAAATGGCATTTTAGTTCTGAAGACACTTCTTTAGCTCCTGCCCATACTAAAGGGAAACTACTGTTTCAAGGGTATTTGGATATAATTTTTCAGTAAGGCCAACTCCTCAAACCAGAGAATGAAATATGCAGCATGAGTTGCTCAGAGAGCTACTTTGATGAATTTTGAAAGGAAGCGTAGCTTATTTATTGCCCCTTTCTCTTAATGAAAAGCTAGTGGGCATTCCTCTGAAAGAGTCATTGAGAATGTGAGATAAATCTCTTCCAAGTTAAAGACCTTGAAGAAAATATTACAAATTACATCTTATGCTTTATAATAAAAAGTCGTTATTGAAATCATAATTTCAGTCAGGACAAGTGCTGAAGCTCAAACAATAGAAAGAATTGATGGATGAAAGAGGAAGGAAAAAAAGAGAGGGAAAACAGGAAGCCTGAAGCTTCCTGCCCTTTGAACAATGTCACAATGTTTGTGTCCCCCCACATTTATATATTGAAATTTAACTCTAAGGGTAAAGCCCTCGCGGATGTGAATTCTGCCTGTATAGAAGAGGCCCCAGAGGGCTTACTTCCACACTACTAAATCTGTGCCACTTAGGAACCAGGAAATGGGCCCTCACAAGATACTCCCTATTCTGACCTTAACCTTGGAGGTCCCAGCCTCCAGAACCGTGAGAAATAAATTTCTGCTTTTTATAGGTATTTTAAAAACAGCATCCTTAAAGCTCTAAGACAACAAACCTTAGAGTCTTCCCAGTTCCCAGCCCTTGTTGCCCCTCTTGCCCTCTCAGAGACCGTTGTGACTACTAAGTGGGATTTCTAACTTACATAGTTAGCTGTTTGCCTCCAGAAGCTGACCAGAAACAGGGCTGTCACATCCACCATTTTACCTACAGCTCCCCCCAAGGTACTGGCACCTAGTTAATGCTGGAGGACAGCAGAGGAAAAGTACTGGAAGAAAACAAGGTAGCAGAATTTTGTGGTTGTTTTTAATCTTAATTCTTATTGTTAACCTCATCAGGCAGAAAGCAATATGTCATCTATAATTCAAATAAATATATAGTTTCTGCACCCAGATAATTCAAAATAGCATAACTTCCACAGCTGATACTTTAGTAGGCCTCTTAACTAACAGACTGAGTCCCAAAGAAGGCACCTAGACACAAAAGGCCCCAGGGAGCCTTGGGCAATTTTTAAACTATTGACTTAGCTATCATTTTCCCCCTCCTTCTCCTTCTCCTCCTTCTCTTCCTTCTTCTCTCCCACTTTCTTCTACCTTGTCTTCTTCCCTGTCCTTCCTTCTTCTTCCTTCTCCTCGCTTCCTCTTCTTCTCCTCCTCCTTTACTAAGGGCCTGGAAAGACACCCCCTCATCCCTAATACTCATAAAAGTCTGCAGAATTTAAAGTTAGGCATGGAATAGTTCTGACTCAGAAATTCCTTTACCCAAGGAGATTTATATTGCAAATATAAGTTAAGAAAAATATGTTAATGTGAATGGCAACAATAAGGTAAGATGTTTGATCTATCATCCTTACTGCCCTTAAGAAACATGTCAGCATACCATAATGACAATTAAGTGAGTTCCAGGACCTTCACAGCAGAAAGAGAGAACCAATGGCATAACACAGAAGCATGGTTAATATTTTCCTCACTCCACTGTCTTTGTAGCATGAGCTTAGAAAAGATGAATAAGGCATACAACCTTATGCAATATCCAAGCATCATGTGTTTATATTGTAAAAAAAGAAAAAGTGAAACTATTTCTGTTGTCATAACCTGGATTCACCCACAGCAAGTGAATGGTATGTGATAGTGGTTATTCTGAAGTACTGATGCTTTCTCCACTAAATGCACAGTTCACTCTACAGGGCAAGAGGCAGAGATGTCCTTAAAACAACCCAAGATTGGTTTCTACAATTTAACCATTTCAGTGCATACTTTACTTGTACTATAGATAACTGTTATTGTTTTGTTCCTCATATAAAGGACTCAAGATAATAACTCCTGCTTTCTTGAAAAGTTTGTAAGGAACCAAGTCTCAAAATTTGAGTAGCAAGGTATTCTGAACATAACTTTGAAGTAAATAATTGCACTTGTATGAATATACCTTGACTTGACAAAGAAAATACTCTGATTTCTATTATTTTTAATTTCTAACATTAAATTACCCAACATAAAGAAAATGACCTCCAAAACACACAAAGGAGAAGAGGCATAAAAGAGTCAAAATGGGATTGTGGCGCTCAGGGAGACTAGCCAATAGCTGAAACACAAATATAATATAGAGTTGTATGTAAGCTACTCAACTGTAGCTCTCAAGCTCAGTGTCTCAATCTATAAAGTGAGAGTCATGATGTCTATCATCTGGCACTTCTCTGAACACCATCTCTCTTGTACAATGTGCCTATCACAGGAGTAATTCAGTGTACATCAGCTTTCACTTGTCCTAAAAGTGGTACAAATGCAGACCGATGCTCATGAGGACCCCAGATATAGCAGGAGAGAAAGAGACAAAGAAGGAGGAGAATGAAAAACTATACCAAATGAATTATGATTTTAAAAAAATGACAGATGATACAGTGGAGAAAAGTTGCATCATTAGATCACTGTTAAGAGCTTAGAATTAAAGGTTAAAAGTATATACATGCATGTATAACAATATTCAAATAACATATCTATAACACAACAGTTCAAAATAAATGAAATTTTATTCAGAAGGTCCAATCTTCATACCTTGTATAATTTTCTCAACTGAGATTTTAGAAGTAGAATGGACGATTTTATGAACCCTTAATATCTTACAAAGCACAGATATGATTTTTGCTCTCACAGTAGAAATGATATAAAGTCTTTTTCCTGTTTGCAACTGCAAATTGTCATAAATGTAAACACTATATATATCATTCCAGACTGTGATATGAGATACAAACTCTCATAAAAATCAAGCCACAGAAGAGATTGCAAGATGGCCGACTGAGTAGTGGCACCATAAGAGAGCCTCTCTGAGGAAAAAATAAATAAAAACAACTCAGACGCTGGAATCTCGCAACATAGGGAAAGCCAGACAAAAGGAGAGGAATTCTCACGACCCAGGAAGAAACTGAGTACAAAGAAAAAGAAAAAAGAAATAAGAAAAAGAAGCATGGACTGAGGGCTGGAGCTGGGCAAGCCCCTATCGCTATACCAGCCTGTCTTAGAGTCAGGTGACTCAGGATCGAGCTGAGATCGAGGCCCTGCCAAGAGCAGGGGTTGGTGAGCTCCAGACCCTCAGCTGGGGGAGGCGCTGCGGCAGGGAGTGAAAACAGCCAGTCAAGCTGCACGAACTTTGGTGAGTGATGGGAACTGGATTCCCCAAACCAGGAGGACTGGCTGGGCAACATTTTGGAGTTGGGCAGCCACATTTTGAAGTTGGGCAGGAACAGCTTGAATCAAAACCCGAGGAGGCAGCTTCTGCTGATGACTCCTAGTCCAAAGCAGATTGGTGGGATCTGCTTGGGCAGGGCCACGCCCCTGGTTGAAACCCAATAGCCAGGGACGAGGCTTTTCTGGGCCAGTGGCATCCCCAGGGAACACACAAACTTGTTGAAGCATAAACTGGTTGACTGGCATAGGGGGAGGAGCCAGCTCTCAGTGTGCAACTGGCAGATCCACAGCGGAATGGGGGGCGGTACTTCCTTAGCAAGTACGCTGCAGAAAAACTAAGCAAAAGGAAAGACCCAGAGACCTCCACCACCCACCTGTCTGAAGGGGGCCGAAAACATGACAAGAGAAAGAGCAAAAGGTCCCCAACTGCGGAACCAGGGAAAATGAGTCCAACAGAGGTAAATGCAGAAGAGGTTGAGAGCAGCAAACCTGTAATGTCAGAGACAGCCTCATCGGAAATAAAGAAATACATCTGTGACCTCATCGTCGAATTTAAATCTGAAATTCTAACTCAGGTGAAGCAAGATATAAGAAGATTAATAAAAGAAGTCCTGGGTAATCCTCAAGTAGGCACAAATGAAAGAATAGAGGAACCCAGAGAAAGGAGAGAAGCCTTTGATGAAGAATATAAGCAAAATCTAGAATATATGAAACAGATCCAAAGAAAATATCAGGAAACTAAAAACTCCATTTAAACCTGGCAAAACCTTTTAACAGAAACTAAAGACAAACTTTCAAAACTTGAAGATAGATTTGCAAATTATGATTGTGACAGGAAGGATCTCTTAAAAATAACAAGGAACCAGGAAGCAATGATACAAAGGCTAGAAGATGACAAGAGGATTTATAACCTAAGAATAAAATATGTGAATGAAGATGCAGCAACAAATACAAATGAAATAAAAAGTCTATTCACAGAAATAATTAAGGAAAACTTCCCAAACATAGGTAATGGAAGTGAAGTTCAGATAA
>PVLA01009937.1:0-69108 GCA_004027455.1 Hydrochoerus hydrochaeris
AAAGTGGCTGATGTGGGATCCACTTTAGGTGGAGTGGCTTCTGGTTCCCATGCGGGGCCCCAAAATCAGAGTTAAGCTATCATTAACCCTAGGAACAGTCTCTTTCGTTCATGCTCATTGAGTGTGAAGAATGTATTTTATATGCAGTACCCTGCTAAACTTCATACCTGGCACATTTGAGGCAGGCACATTTATTCTCCCCATTATATAAAAGGCAAGACTGAGGCACAGGAACTAAAGTGACTCGTTAGTGAGCATCCAGGTGGTAAATATTGGACCCAGGGTTGAAGCATATGTCACTTTGTCTCCAGTGTCTATGAACATTAGTGAGTCTTGACATATGTAACTAGGTACCAGCAGAAGATCTCAATAAAGTATGTTTATTAAAAAATAATGAGAAAGAAGGTGGTGGGCTGATAGCAGAAGCAAAAGCAATGATAATTATGACACAGCCCAATGATAAATATCAAGCACTTAATATGTGCCAGTCACTGTACTAAGCACTTAAGCAAATCACATTTGATCTCCGATTGTATTTTAGTATAATAGTTAAACTAATACAATTTAAAGTTAAAACCTATGTGAGTGTAAATACCACCTCTACCATTACTAACTTGATTTGGGCTAGTTATGTCACCCCTTAGAGTCCCAGCCTGAAACAAAGTACATATTCAATAAGGAGATATAAATTAGTTTTAACAACCCTATTTTATAGATGAAGAAACTGAGGCTTGGGAGGGTTAAAAAATTGCACTGAATCATAAAACTTAAGAAAATGACCTTGGCTTTCAAATATAGCTCTGAAGTCTTTATTCATGTCAGCTGTGCCTTGGCACAGAGCTGGAAAATAAATGTTTCCCCTTCACCCCCCCATATAGTTTATTGATGGCACCCCAGGGATCTCAGCATGGCTTCAGGGAACCAAATTGCCATCCTCCAAAATCTAGAAGCAAACAGCTGCCAGTGGATTCTGGCAGCTTTCATATCATACAACCTTCCAAGCTCCACAGCCCCACGGCCCCTCTCCCATCCCCCTCTGCAAACATTAACATTAAACACTCCAGTGAGTGTCCTCTCTGTCTCTCTTCATGGCTTGTGTCAATATATTTTGTGTCACTGCAAAAGAAGTCAATGTCTGCTTTTTTCATTAGCCACTAATTTATATTCCTGCTAGCAGGAGACTCTGCTGATCCATACAGATTGTCTCTGCTCAACACCTATTAGAATTTTTAAAGCCATGTTTTTGGCAGCAAGTGGCAGCTGAAGAATGAGACCAGCTGCAGGAAATTAAATTGGCTGAACTCTCCTCTTTGGCATGGACTGTTTGGATTTATATTCCCTCCCTCCTCCCTAAGCCTAGTTTCTCCTAAAACTTCAACACAATGGGACCGCAGTGAATGGCCCAAGCACCTCCCCTGCTCAGAAGCTGTATTGTCTGTGGGGAAAGAGGTGCATGACCTGAGCAATTTCTGTGCTTTTCTCTGAAAGGGTTATGTTCAGCAGAATGGGTTGCATCCCTACAAAGCCCCTTGTGAAGGAAGACCTTGAGCTTCGTAGTGAACTGCACTGGAGAGAAGCAAAGGAGACTCCAAGGGGAAAGGGGATTGAAAGGTAAGCTAGAGAAAGTTCTTGTCAGAGAATTCTGGAGTGCAAAGGTTGGAAAGGGTTTTAGGTACAGGAATGGATTTCCACACATAAACCAATTCTATTTAACTGATAGTAACTGGAATGCTGGAATGAGAAAATTAGAGAGAAATGAGTCCAAGTTTAGCAGGAAAAAAAAAGTAATGATAAATTATTGGTGTCTGCCTGGGGTTGGGAGAGAGAATCAGAGGGACAGGCAATATATACTTGCCCCCCCATTCATTTTCATTTTACGAAAAGGACAAATGAAGGCCAGCATTGGGAATCAATTTGTCCAAAACCGACATAGCAGTCCAGTGGTAGACTCTATCCTAGACCCCATGCATTGCTTTTTTGACCACGCCATGCAGTAGAAATGCCATAATTAGAGAAGAGAGCTTTTACAAGTGGAAGCACATGGATGATTTCCCCTTAAGTGATAACAGGAAAACCAGGACCGAGACCAAGATGTAAAAGGCTTGGACTCCCTCACTAGCACTGTACTCGGTTTCCTTACGTAATAAACAGAGAATATTGATGACATATCTCTCAGGACTGTTTTAGGTTTGTAATCCAGTGATGTTCTAGTGTAACTCAGGAAATGTCTCACAAATCAATATAGCTGTGAAACAGAATATGGAGGGCCACACAGACCTGGAGCATGAGTTAACACTTTGGCATCGTGGACAGCTCCCCAGCCTTATTCCTGATATTAGGGGGGAGAAGGTTCCAACCAGCCCTGCATTCCAGCATCAAGATGCCTTGAATTGCACCTTGGGTCTCATCTATGATTCCTTGTCATACCTCAGGACAAGAGCCTGGTCATGGCAAGGATGAGGAGGTAGCTGGCCTCACAGATGCCAGGTAACCCCCTCTTCTCTTTGCTGAGCCTGTTGCTCTGGAAATAAGAGCCTGCTCCAAGGTCAAACTTAGGAGATGGATGAATTTTCAGGTGACAGAAGAACCCCAATCTCTTCTTATCACCTCATCCCTCGTTCTCTTGAACTACAATCCTTTACCCAGTCTAATAAACAGATGGAAGGCTTTTTATACATAAACACAGAGCTAGGTCCCATGTGGAGCAATAGGTGAAAAATTCCTGGCTCTTTCTCTTAGTGAATTCATAACTCCAGACAGAAAGAGCAAGATCTACAGCAGTCAAAATACAAGGAAGTGTTGGATGATGCCATAATCTAGATGAATAACCTCCCATGGGGAAGGGAATACTTCTGGATAGGTAGGGAGGGTTCTAGTGCTCTTTCTTCCACACTCCTGCTGAGCTCTCCTTAACAGAGAGGTCAAGCTCCAGGCATCCTACCTATGTCCCTCACTTGACTGTAAGTTGCTTGAGGGCAGCAACTGTTTTCGCATTCTAGGTATTTGAGGAAAAGAAGAGCAGATCTTTTTTTCTGGATTCTAATCATTCCTTGATGGCAGCACCATGTGCAATGACTGTCTGAAGTCAACTGGTGGAGACTCAGGAGGGCCTGTGTTTAATGATAGACCACTAACAGCGTGACATGGGGTAGAGGCTGTAACTCTCACAATCAGTTTTCCCTTATGGTCCATGGTGACAACAGGACCAACCACCTAGGATTATTGTCTGGATTAAACACTAAACTTTGCCCTGAATGAGTTTTACAGTATCTGGTGCATAGCAGACCCTCAGAAAGTGTTTGTTTCCTTGACTTTTTCTCTGCAACTCTTTCCACTCAGCACGAGTGAGGTGCTTTAGCCAGGGTAGGCATGCAACAAAAGTTTATAGAATGTCAAGGGCAGCTTTCAACTACTTCATTTGTGACTTCAATGGACAATAGTTCTGCCTCTGCTCACATCACTTAAGGGTTTTATTTTGGGAGCAAATAGAATTTGGGTGTCTTTGTTCATAATGATACATTTTAATTTTAAAAAAATATACGAATGCATATTTTAAAAGTTGTTTCTTGGAATAGAAGGTACTGGGGAAACCAGGTCTGGGGAGCACGGCTGATTTACCCTGGACCTGGGCCCCTGGGGAGGGGACTTTGTGGCAGGTACCTTGACCCGGTGGATGTTGGTCCCACTCATGCTGTTGCTCCTGTCGATGAGGAAGATGAACTCCCCATGGGTCTTTCTCAAGTTCGGCTGCACAGACTGGAGGTCAGGGCAGAAGTTGAGCATGATGACCAGATGGTGGAAAATGTCTTTGTGGAGGCGTTTCCGGATGATCTCTGTCTGGAGGAGAAAGGGAAACTCCCTGAGTTGGGCAATCACATGTCCTGAGATATCTCTGGGGACACATACTGGTCCTTGGTCACTTCCCAAGTATTATCTAGATCTTCCTTATATGCTGCACCGAAGACCACCGCACCAGCTCTTCTGGGCCTCTCTGTCTACTGGATGTTCAGAGGTTATGACAATGAGCCTAGGCTTTCCAGGCAGTAAACCTGGGCCCGAATCCCAGCTCTGTCCCTGTCCAACCGTGTGACCTCAAGAAAGTCCCTCTTGTGGTTTTTCTTTGTCTGTAAAATGTGGCAAATGCATCTACCTTTCAGGATGATCTTGCGAATGAACGAGTTTATGCACAAAGGCGGACCCCCCTCAGTTGAATAATGATCTCTTTAGCTTTTCCATTCAGTGCATAAACCACTCTTTGACTCAGCCTGGCCATCAACTTAGTTTCCTTCATTTGCTATTCTTTTCCTACTGATAAATTTTTATTCATCCTTCAAATTTTACCCATGTAACAAGCCTTCCCAGGTCTTATAGGAGGAGTTTTGCACTTGCTTTTCTCATCTATGGGAAGTGTGCATATCTCACAGAAAAAGAGTACACACCTCACTGAATGGACTAAACGTCACACTGGGGAGCTTGCTCCCTGGCAGAGTAATTGCTGTCATTGCTGTTGCTTTGGATGCTGTTATTTGTCTTGAGGCTCCTGCATGTCTTGCCCTGAAAACAGAGTTTTACACTTCTGCCTCCCTGCCCCTCTAGCTTCTGGGCTACCTGTGGGCAGGTATTGCCTTAGTCTTTTTTGCATTCCTGGGATTTAAAAGAGTGCCTGGCTGGAGATGGATCGGGAGGGCACCTTCATTCATTGTCTTTTTTTTTTTTTTGTCTTTTTGAGACAGGGTCTCGCTATGCAGTTCAGGCTGGCCTTGAGCTCACTTTGTAGCCCAGGCTGGTCTTGAACTCACAACGATCCTCCTGCCTCAGCCTCGCGAGTGCTGGGATGACAGGTGTGAGCCACCGCGCCCAGCCATTCTTTGTCTTTTGTGTGTAGCCTCCTCGCAGGCCCTGAGGTCACATGCTGCTGCTCTTCCTGACTCTCCACTCATCCCACCCCACATGAATCTCATTTCCTCCATCTCACTCGGCTTTCTCCCTGTCTGTCTCTTGATCTGTTTCTCTGGAGTGCATGTCTCTTCATGTCTGTTTCTCAGTTTCTATTTTCCACCATTTGGTCATCATGCTCAACTTCTGCCCTGACCTCCATCCCAGCAGATGACATTACCCAGAGACCTAGCGACTGTTAGTGATCTTTCTCTCTCCCTTGTCTTCCAGCAGAGGCTCAGCAGTCCTGCAGCTAAAAGACAGCCTGCATATTGTCTCTGCTTTCTCTCTCCACTGCCAACACCCAAGTCCAGGACAGGATTTCCCCATGGAACTTCGCAATCGCCTCACACTGGTCTCTTTGCCCACTTTTACCTCCCCACAGTCGGTTTTGCATAGGGTAGCCAGAGTGGTCTTTCTTGGCATTCTCCTGCTTATGCAACAGCCTCCCCTCACACTGTACATTGTGGCTGATGGAGCCCTCAGTGGTCTGACCCCTGCCTGCTGGGCTGCTTCACCTCTACCACAATAGCCTCTGTTTGCCAAACTGCTTGCCATTACTCTGCTTCAGTCCTTTGCCTGTGTTGTAGTCTCTGCCCACTCTGCTCAGGTGGGCTCTTCACCACCTACCATGTCTCCTGCTCAGATAGACATCTCTTAACTGCCTGGCTAAAGAACACTCAGTGCCTGTCATGCATTATCATATCATCACATTTCATGTCTCCCATACCTCTCCAAAATGATCTTGCTCATTGGTTTAATTGTGTCTGTCTCCCTCTTCTAGAACACAAGCTCCAAGGAGACAAAGATTGTCTTATTTTCAGGGTTGTCCCTCTAATGTCTATAACGATGCATTGCACATTTAGTGTTTACTGAAAGAATGAGAGAATGAATCTGTGTGGGTCATTTTTTGTCCGTGGTGGACCTAGATGTACATAGTTTTGTTTTTCCCCCAGTCTTTGTCTCTGAGAACTCTGTCTCTGTCTCCTGCACCTGGTTTCTCCCTCTGTGTCATCTGTCTTCTCTTTGCTAAATGACAGTCTTTGACAGCTTGTTCCACCCAGGCTTCCTGAGTGATGTTCGTCCTCTGGTTTCTCCCAACCTGACTTCCTTTCTTCCTGGGATCTCTTTCTCCCACATGGAGTCTCTTTGTCAAAAGCCACTGTTCAGCCTGGCTCTTTTGATGACAGATCCCAAGACAGCAACGGTCATATCTGCCCGTGGAAGGAGTCACCTCCAGGAACCCCATTACTGCCTTGCAGAGATTTGAGGGGGTGCCTTGGCTCAGGATTCTCTAATGTCTCCTCAAACTGCCATTATCCAATTACAATAAACTCATCACTTCTTAGCAGCTGCGGGTTGATCGCTGTCATCCCTGGAGCTCATGAGAATGCTGGGTATTTGCATAACCAACCCAAGGTGGCAAATTAATTCTCATTTGCTGCAGCAGTCCCAGAGCTAATTGATTTAAGGTTTGGCAGGCAGCCCCAGGCCTGGGAGACCCATTGTCCACCCCCCACCCCACATCACATCCTGCATTTCCTAGAGCTCTGTGGTGCCTCTGAAATTGCCACCCCTACTCTGAGAACCTTACTCAATTGTTTCATTTGAGTGAGCAGGTATTTCCAAGGGGTCTCCAAATACAAAAATGATATGACAGTCATCAAGTCACCCACACTTTCACTCTGCCATGGCTCCTGTCCCCTACCCGGCAGGTGCTTCCAGCGGGGCTCTAACAATGGGGGGGTGATATGAGCAGTGAGCTGTCCACACTTTCCTGTCCACTTCCCTCCTTGCTACTCACTTGTGCCAGTAGGAAACTGCAGGGGCTGTTAAATCCAGCTATGCTGCACCCCACACATTTGATTCTGATTCCTAGGCCTCACTGCCACCAAATCGAACTCCTCGATAGGAAGCCTCCTCTTCGTCCAGCTCACTAGTTGTCTTTGAGTGCTAACCTCAGTTCTCTCTGGGTCCACAAAGGGGGCCATAGTTCTTCAGCCTGGCATTCAGGGTGCTGCCCAATGTGCAGGGCAGGTGTGGAAGAGATCGAGAGCTGCCACTCATGGCTCAGCCTCTACTGCTTGCCTGCCCCTCCTTCCTTCCAGGACTGCTTATTCCTTAGCTTCATGGATGGGGTGAGGGAAGGCAGAGGTAAAGGAGCTCTCTCAGGCTTTCCTGGCTCTGCCTTTATCCTTTCCCTTTATGTACTAACAAGTGAGGACCCCAGATGGCAAGATAGAGTCCTAGGAAGTAAAGGCAGAGCTGGGAGGGCAGGCAGTAGTAGGGATGGAGTTGCTTGGACTGTTTCTGTCACCAGCTGCATGTTTTGGCTGATTTAAGCTCTTTGCTGTTAGGAGAAGGTGACCTGGCTGGAGGTAGAGGATTGACAGGTTAACTGGTGCTTTTATTTTTTTCTCCAGAGCTTGGAATTGAACAAGATCTTTTTACTGAGCTACATCTTGAGCCCTTTTTTATTTTATTTCATTTTTACTTATTTTAAGTGTTTTGCTAAGTATCTAAGTTGCTCAGCCTGGGCTTAAACTTGCTATTCTCTGGTCTCAGCCTCCTGGAGGTGTTGACCATCACACTTGGCTGACCAGTGCATTTGGAAGTCCATTTCCACCCATCCCGCAATGCCCCAGTCCCTGGAAGGAAACACTTCTTGTCCAGGCTCTGCCACCAGCTTGCTGTGTGACCTCAGTCTCCGTCTCAGACTCAGTGTCCACATGTGTTCATGGAGGCTGAGTTTCTGGTGTTACCCCAGTGCCTCACCTTCCTTTCCGCACTGCTGTCCTTCTTCGTCCCTTTAATGAAATCGGTTCTCCCTTTCAAATGTTGGTCAAACTCTGCTAGGGTCATGTCCCCTTTCTCCATCAGGACATGTGGCAGGTGGGGCTCTGTGAGATGAGACCAACTTTCAGAACTTTTCCAGGGTAGGAGGGGGATACCAGGGGCCTTGGTTTAGGGGGCCTTGGTTTAGGGGCAAGCTTCATGGGGGTGGGCTTCTGGTTGGAAAAGGGGGGTAGAACTGCTATGTGCCAGAACCAGTGTGTGGCAGGAGGAAGACCCCTTAGCCAGGAAAAACCTCATGCTCATGGAATGACTCTGCCCTGTCTGATCCTCAGTTTACCCATGTGTAAAATGGAATCGGGCCCATCCCAAAGAACTCTTGAGTCTTTTCAGTTTCTGACATTCTTTAAATTCAAGAGGGGACAGAGTTGCTCCTTGAAGGTACAGAGCTTCCAGGGTCTCTCTGAACCTAGAGTTTCAAAGAACCTCTGCGCAGCAGAGCCAGGGACAAAATGCCCAGTGGGGGAGTTGAGACTCTGGACTTCTGAAGCTGGGATCAGAGCAAGGGATGGCTGATTCAGCAGCTATGACCAAGTTTCCCAGGTGGCAGGTGGTTTGGCTCTTTCCCTCAGCCACACCCCACCCTCACCCTTGCCCTAGCTGGGCCTCCCCTCCCATGTGGGCACCATACCACTGGGGTGGATGAGGATCTCCACGGGCCGGTCAAAGGTGTGCTTGTTGGCCAAGGTGATGATGATGCTTTTGGCCGAGCGGGCAGACGGGGCAGCATCCGCGCGGATTTCATGTGTGGGACTCTCCACCCCTGAGTGACACAGAAAGCGGGCACGGATTTTCAGGAGCCCCTGGAGAGGAAGGAGCTAAGTGGGGGTACCAAGACCCATGCCGGAGGTGACTGGCACGCCAGCCCTATCAGAGGCTCCTGGCATTCTTTGTGGCCAAGGACTGGACTCCACAGTGTCCTCATCTGCAAACACTGGGCTTAGACACCTGGTGTCTAATGGCTCTTCCTGCCTTGATAGCTGGGTCTGGTAGGGTCAGAGGAGCTTCTTCCTTTCAGGAGACATAAAGCACCTAGCAAGCAACCAAGTAGACAGAGCTCAAAGCTTCATGGGTGGTTGCTTTTGGGTGGGTGTTCTGTGAATGTGCCTTGCATTGGAATGGATGCATGCTGGTAAGAAACTACATCCTGTGTCCTTCCACACCCAGAGGGAGTTGGAGGAGAAAAGCATCAGCATGGTGGTTCTCAGCCCTGACTATGTCAGAATCGCCTGGGGAATTTTTAAACTGGGCTTAGCATACACCCCAGAACCTCTGGAGTTGGTAGCTGGGCTGCGTTATGTTTGAAAGCTCCCCAGGTGAGATCAGGGAGGATATTTATGGCTGTGGCCTCCAGAAGAGAACAAAGAGACATGATTCCCCAAAGGATATTTCCCACTGCAAATGCTGGAGTGGAGCAGCCTTGAAAGCCGTCCCAGAAAGGGGTTCATCTCTGGGCTACTGGTTGGAAGAGTCGATGGAGTGGTGGCGGTGGTGGGGTCCTGCAGCTCTGCTGCTTCAGCTTGTCTTCTGTGTGGGCCAGTGGGCTCCCCTGCCCTCCCTTTCCTCTGTCTCCCTGCAGCTTTGGGCCGGAAGCCCTCTCTACTTTGGGGACCCCTCCCCACTACCTTCCAACCTGGGCAACACTCTGTCACCTGCAAGCAGACATGGCCCACGGATCTCCAGTTGAAAGTTGAAGTCATACTCCATAGGGTTTGACACCTCGGTGTCCAGCAGAGTCGCCAGGCACAGCTTGTTCCAGGAGTCCAGGGCTTGGGTGCCATAGCAGTGTGTTTCTTTGCTGAGAAGGTGCCACGGAGTGGAGGAAGAGGCAGTGGGCACAGAGGCAGGGCCAAGGGAGAGGGGGCATAGGGGAGGGATGTGAGACTTAGCCGCCAGCCACCCAGGGCCTGAGGGGCTCCCTTCAACCCCCAGACCTTGCCCTCCCACTCAGCCTGACCCCAGGAGGGCCAGCATGCCAAGAGAAGCCTGGGCAAGCTCTGAGGAGCACGGTGAGAGGTCAAGTGCAGGTGCGGTGCTCCAGTGTATCTACTCTCACCCTTCTCACCAGAGCCCCCGCAGGAAGGATCAGACTGCAGCGCGCTGATGAGACAGGGGTGAGGTGAGGTGGCCGACCTCCTGGCCTGGGGCTGCCTGGCAACACGCTGCCATGGTTTGCATCACATCACAGGGCTCCTTGAATCCCTCCCGTCTCCACAAGCTGGGAGTCCTTAGATAAGCCATTCCTCTAAATGTTGACTTTCTCATCCATTCAACGGGAGCAACGCTCACAGCAGGGTCCACCCCTGGGCCCCCGCTGAGTTATGCTCGGTCTATCTCTGACCCTGCTCTGTTCCCCTCCTCTTTATGGGCACAGCTTCCTGGTCTTTGCTGTATATTCCCAAGGGTACACATATCCTGCTAAAATACATGGTGGTCTCTGGTGGCTGTGTTTTAAGTGGACAAGAATATGCTCTTATGACTCTTATTCATGCTCTTACATTTCTTATTTACTTGATTTTTTCCCTCCTCAATACTGGGTATTGAACACCAGAGCCCTTGTACTGAACTACATCTCCACCCCTTTTCATTTTTAGTTTGAGACAGCGTCTCATTAAGTTTCTGAGTTGCCTGGGCTGGGCTTGAACATGTGCTCTTCCTACCCCCGCTTTCTAGAATGCTGGGATAATAGGCATGTGTCGCTATGTTTTTAAGCTGTGTCCAGGTGGCGGTCAACCAAAGTTCTTGCTAAAATGGTGCCACTTGGGCGTGTCCATTACCTTGTATCCGTTTGCTCCTGCCTCTTCCTCCCTGTACCCACCCTAATACCACCATGATTATGCTTGCTGACGTCACCTTTGCCTGTGTGAAAGAATTTTTCTGGTGCCCCCGGGTCAAGGGCAGGGGCTGAGTACTGCCAGATTGCTTTTGGGGTCCAACTTCCATGGGCAGTGAGCTAGTGTCCCCTTCTCTCCATGGCCCCACTAATGCTTGGTATCATATGACTTTCTTGTTTTCTTCCTGGTGTCAGTATTTCCTAAGAATCTGCTGGACTGGGTGGGAAGAAGTTTATCAGGACTGTCCTGGGCCACCAGGCCCTCCTGAGCCTCTTGTTCCCTGATCTTCCTGGGTCCTGCCTCACAAATGTACCACACTTTCAGGCAATGGCAGTGCTTATGAAGATGACACACGGGGGCTGGGTGTTTGCTGGTCTGAGACTGTCTCATGCCACCAACTTCTCTGTGTGCTGGGTGTGTTCATCTGGCCCTTAAGGCCCTACCATGACCCCTCTCCTTTCCCCTCTTACTCCACCAGGAGAGTACAGAGGAACTGTCCTGCTACTGGACTTTTCATTCTCCCCTTCTACCTTGCTGGAAACCCTTTAAATAGCTTCTTGTTGCTTTGGGGAGAAATCCAAAGTCTTGGCAGGGCCAAGCATGTCCCAGGCCTTGACCCTCATTTTATGCCATCTGTACTTCCGCCCCTGATAGGAGCCCTGTCCTTACTACCTCAGGGCCTTTGTGCCTGCTGTTGTCTTGTGCAGGAATGCATCTCTGTGTATCTACATTCTCCTCATCTTTAGCTGTCAGCGAAGCCTGGCCTGGTCTCTAGACACCCAGGCTGGGTCCTTGTTTTATCACCTCAGCCCAGAGAACTTTTTCCTCATTGCACTTTTTACATCATTATTTATATATTCAGGTATGTAGCAGCGAGTTACATACTGAAATGCAAAATGGACAGTGATTCCTTCTTCCAAGTTCCTACACAGCAGGAACCGTGTCTGTTTCTTTCCCTATCTTCAACACCCAACTCAGTGTCTAGGACACAATAGATGCTCAGAAAATACATTTTAAGTGAACTGAAAAAGAAGCCCTGGGAATTATGATCCTTGACTGTCCAAACCTGAGCACTTCTGCCAGTAGCAATGTGGGGGCATTTTAAAGCACTCTGAGGAAGGGGAGCAAATTACTCAAAGGGGGCAACTCACAGGCAGAGCCCCACCTTCTACTCCCCACCCCACCCCCACCCACGCCTGTGCTCTTGGCCTGATGGACTCCACTGCCACAGCCGTGGCCGGGCCTCGGCAGGACCTCCTTACCCCTGAGCCTGTGGGTGG
The DNA here is from genome assembly GCA_004027455.1 of Hydrochoerus hydrochaeris. Taxonomy (NCBI): domain Eukaryota; kingdom Metazoa; phylum Chordata; class Mammalia; order Rodentia; family Hydrochaeridae; genus Hydrochoerus; species Hydrochoerus hydrochaeris. The sequence continues at coordinate 11,903 of PVLA01009937.1, forward strand.
GAAGGGCCGGTGCTCTTGGTGCAGAACTGAGGCACCGTTGGGGCACAGATGGCAGGCAGGAGGACTCTCACAGCCCCGCTGGGCAGCGTCAGGAGCTCCGACGAGGTGCTGATGAAGACGGTGACATTCTCCATGGGGGTGATGGTCCCCAAGTTGACCACGAACAGGACCCGCTCCAAGTCCTCATCCAAGGCCACCTTTCCCGGTGTGCAGGAATGAGGGGCGATGGAAATTCCCTCTTGCAGAAAGGTCCCTAAGTGCCAGGCTGGTGTCAGGGCTGTGCACATCATCTCTGAACCCCTCAAAGTTTGCTGCGGGGGAGGTTTGAGCAGCCCCATTTTGCTGATGGGAAAACAGGCCTGGCATGGACGTGTGACTTGCCTAAGTCACTCAATCAATAACTAACACATTGAGGAGGATCTGAAATCACATGGGCTTGACTCCAGGCCTGTGTATCTTCCACTGTACTTTACTGGGAGAGGGGGACTTGGACCCATATTCCCCCCACAGAGGGTTACATTTCTTTTCCACAAACCCTATCCCACCCCAAACCCAGCCGAAGCACCCCTACCTCTGGAATCCATGCTTTTGATCGGGTTCGTCCCTCCTATCTGAAGGACTCATCCCTTTATCTCTACTTAGCCACCCCTACCTATCCTTCAGCCTCTCCAGGGAAACCTCCTGCTCCCCAATCCGTTCTCCTTTTTCACCCTATAACATTATGGAGACCTTTTTTCAACCTCCCACCTTGGTCTCTCCTAAGCATGTCCCATCTATCCTTCTAGATCATGAGAAGTCACCACTTGAGGGGAACTTTGCACCTGACACGCGGTGAACGTTCATTAAAAAAGTCTTGAACATCTTAATGATCAGGTAAACAAACTTCACCATGATGGGAGCCCATGGTCAGGGTCCAAGCCCTAGCTCTGCCACTAGCGTGCTGTGTGACCTCGAGCCAGTCATGGCATCTCCCTGAGCCTCAGTTTCCTCCATAGCAGGACTTGGTAGTTGTGCTTTGGGTATTTACTATGCTGGGAGTGATAGTCATGCCTTGTCTTGGTTGGGTACCAGATATATAATTATTCCCTTTATAGATGAGGCTAATTTCTTATCTAAACTCACACCACTTGTAAGCAACAATCCAGGGAGTCAGATCTTGGGGTGACTCATTCCATAGCCTCTGAGCCTGAAGGACTTGCTATTCTGTGCTCTAGAGATACCTTAAAAACCCTTCTGTTGCCTGTACTCTTTTGATCCTCACTGCATTTCAGAGATGAAAACAGGAACAGTGATCAGTTTTACAGGTAAGGAAGCTCAGGTTCAGAGCAGTTAATGACTGGCCCGGGGTCACTCAGGATCCCATCTCAAGATCCCTGGCTCTGATTCAGTGCTGTCTCCAGCCCATCCCATCGCTGTCCTAGCCATCTGTCCAAGGCTCCTGCCCAGGGGGCCTCCAGCCCAGCCCCTGCTATGACATTTTAAGTGTCTTTACCTGTCACAGATGGGGTTCGGGCACAGGAGGCATCCAAAAGGCTGCTCTCCAGCTTGGCTTTGTCCTTGATCTGCACCTTCACGACACGGTCGGCAATGACTGCCTCAAAGCCGATCACTGTGGTGCACTCATCCAGCAGATACACGAAGAGACCTGCGGGAGGGGGTCCGGCATTGCGGGGTGCCCAGGCCTGCCCTGCACACACACCTTGCTCCAGGCAAAGAACCTGAGACTTGACCTGTACAGCAGATGGGACTCAGGGTGGCCCTTAGAAGACATAAATTATGGTCCAAATCTAGGCTCTGTCCAATCTCCCAGCCAAATGACCTGGGATAGGACATGTAGCTTCTCTAAATGTCATAGCCTCATCTGCAAGACAGGCTGTCATGATAATCAAAGCAACAACAACAACAACACAATAGCTACTGTGTGTTAAGCTATGTGCCCCATATGATACATGTGTCACACCACTTGTATATTTCAGGGCTTCTCAAACTGTAAGTGCACACAATCAGTTGGGGGATCTTGCTAAAGAGCAAATCTAGAGTTTGAGGGGTTCCTGGTAAGCCCTCCACTGACCCTGACTTCCTGTCCCTTGAGTCTCAGTTTCCTCATCTGTAAAATGGGAGTGAACCCTTGTTGCCCCCGTGTTGGAACACAGAGCGGTCTCGTTCAGGTGAGTCCTGTTGTACATCTCCTCCTCTAGATTGCCTCACGCAGAGGGGTGGGGCCATCTGCTCTGCCCCGATCTGTGAGGGGAAGGAAGTCTCCCTGCAGGTTCCCTTCAGCCAGGGTCAGTCCTCAGGGCCGCCCTGGAATGAGTTGGGAGATCAGAGGTTATTCAGTGGTTAGGGGGCCCCATCACTGTGCAGGAGAAGGGCATCTTGGCCACAGTTAACCTCCTGGCCAGCCTTCTGCCATGCCCTTCTTTGTGGAATGAGAGACCTTTGATTTACAAACAACCTGGCAGGCCACCTTTGGTCCCCACCCTGACTGCTTCCCGCTGATGATTCCTGTTCACAGCTATCATTCAGGTCCGGCTGCTCTTCCTCCTGCTTTACCCCATCTTCTGCTCCTTGTACCCCTGGCATCTGGACAGGCAGAGAGAGAAGCACCTTGATATTATGGAGGACCAGGGCTCCCCCAAAGTTACAGAAGCCAGAGCTCATGGCTGGGTCTCCTGGCTTCGGCTGAGTCCTGACTCTGCTCCGGTGGGAAGGCTCCCTGCAGAAAGGGCAGCACTGACCATTTGGCTCGGTGAATATACCTGTGTCCCAAGTGCTGGACAATTGGCTGGGGCTGGGGCCAAGCTCCTTGGCTCAAATCCAGACCCTCTTCCTATTGGCTTCCAGGCCTGTGGGGCAGATATGGAATTCCTACCTTACAGATCAGGAAACTGAGACACAGAGGTCACCACACTTGCCCAGTGTCAATCACCTAGTAGATGTCAGAAGGGGCACTCAGCATGCGGGAGTGGGGGCTCGGGGAAGCTGCAACAGGGGGTCTTACCCTGGAAAGGCTGAGCCTCCAGATTGCCGTAGGTGAGGGAGGCGGTCAGGCCCAGGGCGTAACCGCTGACACAGGAGGTGACATCAGATGCGGTGAGCGGAAGGGCTGCCCCGGTGATGAGGTTGAGCAGGCCAGGCATCCCGCTGGCTACTCAGCCTTCAGGGCCTGCAGGAGACAGGGTGGACAGGATATGGGGAGAAGTCCTCCACTCCTCTCAAAAACCTGCCCCCAGCCTTGGCAGTCAGGGCCTCGGTCTCTTCCTATTCCCCAAGGATCTCCCAGGTAGCAAGCTCACGATCACTACCAATATTTCCTGAGAGAAATCATCATTCTTTCTTTCCACTGAACAGGTAGAGAAATCGAGGCCTGCTGGGATTCACTCACGGGGATGGAAGCAGAGCGGCTTCCTGTCGGACCAGGAGATCCGCCCCAGTCTGTGCTAGGGTGGGCCTCCAGTTCATCGCTCTGCAAGTCGCATGATGCCTAACCCTCAGACCTTCTCCGCAAAGTCGGAGCCCTGGGACAGCTCCTCAGGCAGGTCACCTTCTCTGGATGCTGCAGACACACCAGAGTGAGGGCGGTCATCCTTCCTCCAGGTGCGTCCTTCCTGCCACCTCTTAGCATTCCCCATGCCCTCCCATCACCAGGGCTTGTGATCTCTCTCTGAAGAAGCTCCTGCACCCATCCGTGTTTGTTCTTCCCTGTCCCCAGTACCCTGGTCCCACCTGGACCTCAGCTCCTTTTGATCTTTCAGATCTACTTTTCCTGGCTGAAATTTATTTTCCATCCAGTGACCAGAAGGGGTGTTCCAACACAGAGTGGACACAGCTGGGCCACTCCCCCACTCCCCCACCCCGTCTCACTGCCAGTGGCTTCCCATCGCTCTCTGAATACAGACTAAACCTCTCAAGGTTTAGTGCGCATTCTCAGCCATCATCACTGCTATTGCTCTTAGAAGCTTCCGTTCCTCAAGTGTGTCCTGCTCTCTCCACTGCTAGGCTCGTGACTCTACCTGGAAGGTTCATCCCACACTTGCTTTGTAGAAACTAGAAACTTCTCATCCCTCAGTGTCAACCTGGGTTCCCTCTGCAGGGAGGAGAGGCCACCTGTGCCCAGCATCCTCAGGCACCCGTCTTCTAGAGCTGACTTTCTGTCCTGAGCACACTGCCTGCATTTGAAAGACGGGGGAAGGAAGCAAAGTCACACAAAATCATGCAAAATCAAGGTCAGATTCTCCCCTGGTCTTTTTCTCTGACATAGGAGCCAGGTCAAGCCTCCAAGGGCAGGCAGCCTGATGCCCTCCATTTGAAAGTCTGTCCGGTGTGTGTTAATTACTCCTCCCTTCCTCAAAGCTCCTTGCCTGTAGGTCTTCTTCATGTTCCTGTTAAGATCTTCACAACTCCCCTGGCTCCCACCAGACCAGCAGCATCTTTTTAATTATGTGCTCTCTGTGACTGGGACCCAGACAGTTCTTAGCCTGGCTTATCTCCTCCCCGGCTGCCTGATAAATAGAAGCAGATAAAGAACCAGGAGGGAGCTGCTGGATCCTCAATATCTTCTCTCATGAGTGCTTTGTCCTGGTCGCCAAAGCAGAGCCTGGATCCTCCAAGGGGGCAGAACAAGATGGCGGAGTTCATTCCTGAGCACGCCACTTCTCCTGCTACCCACTCTGTCTCTCCTCCTTCTTACCCTGGCTCACTCCGGTCTAGAATGCCAGTTAGAAAATATTGCTCCAGGGAACCAGCATCTCAGTATGCAGTGAATTTAGATTTAAACCTGGGCCCATGGGGTAGAGTCTTGCCAAAGACATCTTGTCTAACCTGGTCTTCCCACAATACCCCGCATCTGAAGAGTGGGGCTTGGATGAGAGAAGTCTGACAGAAAAGGGCCAGACTCACTCTTCACTGACCCTTTAAGAGTGTCAGAACTTCCTCGAAAGAGTAAGCCGGAAATCTTGTGGGACTAATTCCTGCATCTTTTTCATTGATTCACTCAGTATTGATAAATACCTACTGTGTTTGGGCCCCTAATTAGCCACTGAGTATATACAAAGATAAAACACGGCCCATCCTCTAGGAATTTATTATCTTGCAATAGAGGAAATCAGGGAGTGGGGAAGATAGAGTAATGATGATTTATGGAATTTATGAAGCAGTGAAAGTGTGCCAGACACACACATTGTCACGTTGTCTCATCTTGTCCTTAAAAAACCTTATAAGGTGTTCTACAGATGAGACACCAAAGCTTTGATGGGTGTATTTGGTTCTGGATGGAAGACTGAGGCATTTGAAGGACATATGGGTTTAGCTGGGGCTTGTATAGGGCTTTCACTAGGAAGAGACCAAGGCCATCCTTGTGGGAGATGGAGAGCAATTATGCTGATAGTTTTGCCCCTACCCTCAGGTTCTTCCCAAGCTGGGTCTCAAGTGGGCATCGGGCCACAGAAAACACCCGGGGGCAGGGATGAAGCCATCAGTGTTCTCTGGGTCAGTGTGAGAGACTACGGCCTGGCTCTAGGGATGGTGTCTGGTGTGAGTGGGCTGTTTAGTGCATCAGGAGCTCCTTTATGTGTTTGTCTTCCCTATGTCCTTCCTTCCTCCTCCCTGGCCTGCCACACAACCTGTCTGCCCAGTCCCTTGCCTTTTAGGGTGCCAAGTCTGGAAAGTGGCTGGGGAGGGGAGAGGAAAGGGCTGAAATGGAGCTGGGGCTGGGGACGGGAGGACAGGGAGGGGTTCACAGGCTGGGCGGGCTTGAAGGGGTGTCCTCCATGGGACTCGGCATGGGAAGTCCTCAAAAAGCTAAAAGAAGAAATTCCAGATTCCATCTGACCCAGCTGGAGCTCATCTGGATGCTTTCCTGAAAGATTTAAAGTCATCGTATTATAGTGATACATGCAAACCCATGTTTATAGTGGTACAATGCACAGTAGCTAAATTATGGAAATGGCCTATATGCCCATCAGTGTATGAGTGGATAAAGAAAATGTGGCATATAGACACAATAAAGTGAGTCATTTGTAGGAAAATTGATGGATCTTGAGACCACAATGCTAAGTCTCAGTACATCAGACACGGAAGGTTAAATATCGCATGGTTTCTCTCATACGAGAAACCCGAAATATAAATAATTTAAAGAGCAAAATAGAAGAGAAGGGGTAGCAAACAGGAAGATGCTCTGCAGAGATGGGAAGTGGACCTGGGGAAGGAGGGACGGGGGTACAGTTGACCAAGATGCGATATGTATCCATACCAATTCCCCAAGATGAAGGTAATTACTACAGATCACAAACATACATAACATTTGAGAAGAAGAAAGATAAAGAAGAAATGGCTGCCTTGAGTTGTAAATTGGGTCCCATTTCACATTCTCCAAGAGGCTCATAGAAAGATCCACATGACGTGGGCAATGGACTGTGTTTCTTTGTGAACTGCTGGGCTGAATATGAACACTGAAATTCTTTCTGCACGGCTCACAGGAGGTTCCTGGTGTGTCTGTTAAATGCTAGGACTGTCTCCCAATGGCCTAGAAATTACGATTCCCAAAGGATTGCTGTCTTTCTTGCCAGAGCATTGTTTATAATTATGCTCGGCTGGGTAAATATTTATAAAGTGAAGTGAAGTGAAATGAATGAATGATGTCAGTCACCCTCAAAGACACTCAAGGACACTTGGTGCAGGAAATGCAGCAGGAACAAGGCAAGGGGATTAGGGAAACTGGCAGAAGAGACAAAGAAGAAAATCACATGCTCAGAATCAGACCCCTTCCTGTCACTTCCACAGCTGCCACCCCAATGTCTTCCTCTGAGCACCAGCAGAGCAGCCAGAGTGGTCCTTCGACAAGGATCCAGTTGTGTGACCCTGGGGCTTCCGTCTCCTGAATCTCCCAGGTCCCTTGAGCTCTAGAGGGAGGGACAGGCTCACAGAGCACCTGGTTTCTTCCTTTCTGACCTCTTCTTGATGTCTTTGCTTTAGAGCTTTGCCTTGGGTATTTTGTATTGGCTTTTCCCACTCATGAGGACTCTCTTCCCCTAGATATTCAAATGGTCTTGTCCCTCAGCCCTTCAGATTTTTGTTCAAATGGTACCTGCTCATAGAGACCACCTACAGCACCTTATTTAATCTTGCAGCCTCTTCACCACCTTCCCCTCCAATTCCTTAGCCTTCTCTGTTTCATTGTGAGTGTCACCAGCACATTATATTTAAAATATATATTATGTCCACTGCTTATCATCTGCTTTTTCGCCACAAAATCAGGGATTGGGACCTGATTTTCTTAAATACCCAAAGGTCTTGAATTGTCCTGCATTGATAGTAGAGAGTAAGTACTTGTTGAAAGAATGAGTCCATTTACAATCACAGTGCCAAGCCAATCACTTTGGAGTTCCCCATTGGTCCAACTGAGGGACAGAAGTCCTCTGGCCACCACCTCTGAGGGACTCCTCATTTCAGTGTGTGCCAACCAGGGCTCCACACCTGGCTGTGCTGTCTTTGCAGAGATCCCACCCACCTGTAACAGATCACAGGAGACACTGTGTCATTCTGTACCCTGTGCCAGCTCCTAGCCATTGGCGATTCTCTCACTGTGGCCTCTGCCCCCAGCACTCTGTCCACAGCCTGCAAGTTCCCTATATTCTTTGTCACTCCTGAGATGTCCTGTCCTTACCTGAGTGCCTGCTTTCCCTGCCTTCTCTCCAAGGGGCTCCTTGTCACTCCTCCAAGGCAGGAGGGTGTGGGTCCCCTCTTTGGTCTCTGCTCCAAGGCCATCGCTCTGATGCCTTTTTAAAGAACACTCCTTGGGGTCCTGCTGCCTTTGGCTACTGTGTCCCTTATTGATGGCCATCTCAAAGGTCCCTGTCACACCTTCCTTTCAGCACACATTTGGCACCTGGCCCATGGCTCCCTCTGTTCACAAGTGCTGCCATCATCATGGGAATGGGAACAGGGATAGAGCATCAGCTCCCTGTGCATTCGTCCTCCAACTTCCTGCTTCTTTTGTTCTCAGTCCCTTTGCTTCTTTCTAGCTCAGCCTCCTCTTCCACTCTCATGCCTTGAACTTCAGATGCCACTAGCAACAGCTCTGCCTCTCAAACTACTCACTGGCTCTAAAATCACAACCTCCCATCATTTCCCTTTTTCCTTAGCGCCTATCACTACCTTGTGTAATGTCTATTATGTATATTTTCCTTGTTTTTTGTGTCTCCCCACCCTCTAGAGCACAAATCCTTGAGGGCAGGAATTTTGTCTCAGTTTGCCTAGTACCAGGTGCGCTACCTATACAATAGCCACAGGCATCCTGTAGAGGTCAATAAGTATTTGCTGAAGGAAAGAAATCCCATTCCAAGTGCTTCACACACCCAGAGGTAAGTACTTCTGATTGTTTACTGACTTACAAACTGGATCGTGCCCAGGCTGGCCTCAAACTTACTATGTAGCTTAGGATGGCCTCACAGTTGTGCTCCTTTTGTATTAACCATACCCCCATCAAGTGCTGCGATCACAGCTATCCTTTAACGGATGGACACATCAGAGCTCAGGGCCACTCAGTGATGGGGCCAGGAATTGAACACAGGCAGAAGGACCATAGAGCCCACTGACTTACTCATGAGGCTATGGTAACTCCTGCACTGAGATTTCGCAGGCCTCCATGTTCTGCCCAGGGGTTCTCTGTAAATCCTACCATCCCTACCGTCTCCTTACTGGTCCTTCAGCCTCCAGGTCCTCTGGTCCTCTCTGTCACCGCCCACATGCTTCAACACGCTCCTGTGGGCGTGTGCACATATACACATATTCCCCGTGAACTTAATGGCTTCTGTTGCTTTTATCCCAAGTATGGCACCCAAGGCTGTTCCCATTGGGTCCCTCTCTCTGTCCAGTGTCACCTCTTGCCATGTTCTCCAAGTTCATTTTCCTCCAAACCCTCTGATATTGTCACCATGTGCTAAACAGGTGCTGATCATTGCTCCTTTCTCTGCCTTTCAAAGTCCTGCTCATTAGCAGATCCAGTTTTCCTGTTGCCTTCTCAAGAAGCCTTCCTCGATATCCCCACCCTTCCAATGTTCCTTCTTCCGGAGTTCCTCAGCCCACAGGCCCTTGTCTATCATCACGTCCCACAGACTGAGGCCCTGGCACCACCCTTTATAATGTGCAGCCTCACAAGTTTCTATAATGGCTTCCCCTGCAGGACAGTGAGTTCTGTAAGGCCCCTGGGCGCACCCCCTGTTTTGCCTCCCCGCTTCTGCACAGGCTTTGCACAGGAACTCTAGGGGGCACCTTCAGGTTCTCACCAGTGCTCACTCTTCCGACCGCTTCCCAGGTTCAGAGCAGAAATCAGGCCCAGTGTTATGCAGCCAGGCCGTGACCACACTGATGTGAACACCTACATCTCTAACATCTGTTCCTTCTTTTGCCAGGCTGCCTTCGGGTGTGTGCCAAGAGCCAGCAAGGCAGGGATGTGCAGGAGGGGAGCAGGGGAGGAGTCCTGGGGCCTGTTGGTCCCTAGCCACCACAACAAGTGGGGAAAGCCCATGTCAGGACTCCTGGCTGGGGTCAAGAAGACCAAGGCCATATCTGCTTTTCAGATAGAAATCAGAAGGCAGGAACTGGTGGGGTGGTGGCCAAGTCCCAGTCTCTGGGGTCCTGCCTGGGATTAGAGTTCCAGGCAGCCACTTCCAGAGTAATTGGCCCATTGCTCTTCTGCAGCCTATGTGACATGTGGCTTCAGGCAAGTTTCTTGCCCTGTGGGGTGGCCTTGGCTTCCCTCAGACCTGCAGAGCCAGGGAAGTCCCTGGCTTGTGCCCAGGCCAGGGTCTCAGTGACCTCTCTGATTCTGCTTCTGGTTTTAGAGGTGAAATCTACCCCAGCCCTTTGCACCCCCTGTTCACTGCTGTCCCAGACACAGCATCTGCTCCCTCTACCTGGAAAGCCATTCTGAAAGCCCCTCACCCTCACCCTGGCCAGATCCTCAGGTCATGCTCCAAAAGATTGGGGGGCCTTGTCTGAGTGGGCACAGCCAGATCTGGAGTAGGCTCAGACTGAGCCACCAAGCAAGTCTGGGTTTGTCCTCCCCCCACTTACTTCTGGCTGTAGGGTGTCCCTGTCCTCTCCATCTCCTGTCCCTCTGTGAAGTCTACCCTCTCACAGTCCCATGGGAACTCAAGCACCACCAACAGACCAGCACCACATGCCCTTCCAAGTGGGACAGTTGCTGGGTCTTCTGGATCTGGCTTGATTGTTTTGAGCTTCTAGAACTCTGGGATCTCAGATTACTGTCTCCTTCCTCTAAGTGGACCCACCTTGGTCCCATATCCAGCCAGAGTGCGTGACAAACCCATACTTCTGACCCTTACCCTATGCTACTGATCCCAGTCAAGACTTGCTATTTATTCCTCACAGATTCTGGTGCCTTTGCAAGGATGCCATCGCCCCTGGAAGAAATCATCTCATGCTTCAAGGCCCAGCACAAAGGCCACCTCCACGGAGTCTCCTTAGGGTTCTGCACTGCACAACACTGTCCCCCAACTAAAAGAGCAAGCTCCTCTCAAGCCAGCCATCTCATCGTCCATGTGTTGTGTGTCCGGTCAGCAGATGAGCATGGAGTACACACTATGTCCCATATGCTGTGCTAAGTCTGGCCCATAGTGGGGAGCAAGATGCCCTCATTCTGCCTTCTATTCCCCTCCTAGACCAGAGAAGCCTCCCCTCCCTAGAAGTTGAGGCTAGAACTCTGCCTCCCTCCCTAGCATCAGGCCTACCCTTGATGCTCAGCAGTGTTAGCATGTGCTCTGTTCGTTGAATGAATGAGTGAGCAAATTTATAGCATGAAATGTGTCAGGGAATGGGAAGAGGCCTTGGCTATGGGTCCATTCCAAATAGTGGCCGAATCCTTCTACTCTGACCCAAAGCCTGTAGGATTCCATCTCAGACATAGCTGTCAGCTTTTTTGAAAGGTGGAAGAATCGTCAGGGTATAAAGTGCCACGTTTCACAGGGCTTGGTGTCCTCACGCTGCCCGAGTGCCTGGAACCTGGGCAGTGCAATGTGCAGGACAGACAGCACCAAGGAGCCTGAGGTCCAGCTGCCCATGGTTTCCAGCTCAGAGGCTGGGCCTGGGCTTGCTGAGGAAGGGAGAAACATGCACATTCAAACTGGAAAGCTGCAGATAAGTGGGGTCTTGACAAAGATTCCTAAAGGTCGGGAAGGGGTGGTTTAACTACATGTAAATGGTGCTGGCCGGCAGGTAGGTCGACACCTGGGGGTCCAGTCAGGTTCCAATGCTGAGCCTCTGAGCCACTAAGATGAGCCCACCTGTCACTTTGAGAACTGGATTCCATTTACGCAAATCCAGCTTACACCCCCTTCCCAGGGGCACATTTGAAGGTGAGCACACCCTGCTGAGCTCTCAACATCTCTGGGGCCTCATCAGAAGGCACTAATGGACTCCCTCTCTAAATCCACCCCCTCAGCATCTTAGCCCGTCCCTGCTGTTGGCCGAGGGGCTGGTGGGGTGATGGCTCAGAGGCAGGAATGTTTTGAAACAGCTCTTCACTGAAGCACTCAGGGAAGGAAAGAGAGGTCCTTGACCTGTGATCTCCTCAAACCACCTGACAGATGGGGGAGCTGATTTCTGTTCCTGGGACCTGCCTTTCTCTCTCCTGTCCAATGCTTTTCCACTGGAACTGCCTTTGAAACTTGGTTTTACCCTCTGTGCAATGATGAAAGATGATTCGTGGCCCGAGTTATTGTGGAGGATTCCAGGGGAGATGCTGAATAGAGCACACCCACCCTGGTTTCTGGAATGGTTGGTGATTGTTTACCTGTCCTTTCTCTTTGGGACCCCTTCCTGGTCTTACTGTCCCACCTACTTAGCCTCTTCCCAGGCAGATGCTCTGGGCACTTACTTGGATAGCCATAGCCACTCACAAGCCTCAGATCTGCACCCAGGCACCCAGGGACCCAGCCTGGGCATTGGCAGGAAGAGCATATCCATTGCTTTAGCTCCCTCTGAGGTCATAGGTAAGTTTGTGCCTAGATGTGAGGCTGCTCCCCTATATATTCTGTCCTCTCATATGGCACAGAGAAGCCAGGGGGTGGCAGAGTGACGGTCAGTGACAGGACAGGGAGTTAAGATCCACAGGGCTGAGTTTCAACTCTGCCATTCACTCCATGTGGACCCCACACTGGAGCCCTGTTGTCACATGCACTGCCATGACTATGCCTCTTGGGCTTGGCACACAGCAAAGCAGATAGAACATAAAGATCAGTGGGTTACTGGTTGGTGTCTCTTATATGCCCTAAAAGTATAACCTCAAGTGTAGGGAACAAAGCTGTTCTAGTTACCTGTTCTGTTCCATGGTATATGGAACAGTTTCCGGGACATTTAAAGCAAAAGTATCCCCCCTACACATACAAAAACAAAACAGCAAACACATACTGAACAATTACTGTCTGCCAGGCATTGTCCTAAATGCTTTTCATGAATTAGTCCAGCTGATCTCAGAACAACACTCTGACATGACAATGACCCCCCTGAGCAGAGGAGGGAATGAGGCCACATACTTACATCCCTCCCCAAGGTGATAAGCTTTTAAGTGGGCAACTCTGGCTTCAGAGACAGAGCTCTTAACTATGAGGCTCAAAAATCCTCTTGACTCCTATTTTCAGCATGAGTGAACGAGTGACCAGGGGAGGAAACCCAATTGTAAAGATACTGAAACCCAGCACCTTTATCTATCACTTGTAAGTGGACATACCTGGGAGATGCGTGGCACACCTCGCTCCCAAGTTGACATTCTAGGGCCTGAGGAAGCGCTGGAGGGAGGAGAGTGGGTGTGAACTGCACACCCTGAACTGCTGTCGCCAGCTCCCACCCATTTAAGGAGGCCTAGCATTGACTGCTTAGTCTATCCACAGAGGGGGTGCTGTGTCTGCAGGGCCAGGGGGACATTAATTTATTTAGTTCCCATGAAGACTCCACAAAGCAGATCGCCCCACTTTAACAGGGCAAGAAACCAAGATCCACTGAGGTTATGTAAATTTTAAGGTCACACAGCAAAGTGGTGGCAGGGAATGCAGCCCCAGAATCTGGTTGGGGACCATGTCCCTCTGGTCCCTCCTCCTCCCTCCAGCCAAGGCCCCTCAGTGCAGCTGCAGGCAGCTCAGTTTCACCCAGACAGACGCTGCTCTCCTTGAGTCTGGCTGCAGTGATCCCCAGGCTCCCGCACCCCCTGGCTCCCGGCCTTGCGGAGGTGGGTGAGGGAGTTTCCAGCAGCAGCAGCAGCAGGGGCCGTCAGCGCCGCTGCTCTGCATCCTGCATCCTGCAGGGCCAGCACATTAGAGGCGATGTCTGCTGGGAGATGTTCAGAATAAAGGGGTGAAAGGAGCACGGTGGACACACTGAGAGGCCTCCAAGTGGATCTCGTGGGGCCCTGAGGAGAGCCTCAGGAGAGGTCTAGAGTGCCCCTGGATGGTACAGAGCCAGCTGAAGGCTAATAAGGAACAGTAAGCCATCAGAGAAGCTGCCTTAGGATGCCGAATTCCCCACCGCCAAGCCGGCTTAAGGAGACAGCACTTTAAGATTTAGAGCCTCCTGATACTTTGAACAGGCTTGGTTGTTGAGTCGGGCACAGTGCTAAGCAATTATATGGATTATCACACTGATTCCTCAGAACCCTAGACATGCATTTTAAAAAACAGATGACTCAAGTGAACACAAGAGATGTTAAGAGTGGTGGCTCACACCTGTAATCTCAGCACTGGGGAGGCTGAGGCAGGAGGATCCTTGCAAGCTTGAGACCAGTTTGGGGTACAAAATGAGCTCAAGGCTAGCCTGAACTGCTTAGCAAGACCCTGCCTCAAAAAGACAAAAACAAAAACAAAAAAACAAGTGTTAAGAAAACTCTGGCACTTGAATCCCAGCAGTGTCATTCTGGAACCTCTGGGTTTAACTCTATGCCATGCAAAATCCACAGCAACATTATCCCTTATCCACACATGCAAGGGAACAGCCTTTTCTTAGAGAGTCACAGTTAAAATTGGGGTTGTCAGCAACAACTAAAGTAGCAGGGACAAGAGAAGGCAGCTGCAGAGCCCCCTCCTCACCCAGCCTGCGCAGTAAGAGCTGACTCTGGAGTCCCAGCAGAGTTAGGCTTGAAGCCAGGCTCCGCCTTGGGCCAAGTGAGCAAGTGGCTCCACCTTGCTGAGCCTCAGTTTCCTCATCTGCACTGCTTGTCACAGCACTGCTGGGGAGAAACAAACAAAGTGCAGGAAGCACTTTCAGCAGTGCCTGAGTGGCTGATAAAGGGGACTAGGTGGCCTTGTCCTGGCCCAACCCAGACCTCCTGCAAAGCCTGGGAATGGGAGATCTTAGAAAAGTCTTAGATACTTTAGAGAACCGAAAATGATAGGATTATAAATCATGGGAAGGTGTTAGTCCCTGACAAATAAATGGTTTCGAATCCATTACTGAGTCACAAAAGTAATAATCATAATCATTCATACCTCATACAAAGCAACTTATAACTGAAGCACTTTCATATCAAAGAATGAACTAGCACTCTAAGAGTGGGGCAAAATAAAGACTATTATCCCCATTTTAAGGGTCAGGAAGCCAGGTGACACATGCCTGCAATTCCAGTATTCAGGAGATTGAGGCAGGAGGGTCACGGCAAGTTCAAGACTAGCCTAAACTGCACAGAGGACAAACTTCTAAGATATGGGACATCTAAAACTCTCTCTAATCATTTGTTAAGTGGGGGTTCAACTAAACCCCATGGGTGGTCATTAGTGAGGGGACACACATGGCTGGGGGTAAACTCAGCACTGGTCTCCCATCAAGCCACTCATTCCTTGTCATTTTGGCAGACTCATCCTTAGGGATAGGACCACCGTGAGACACAGACCCGAGGAACAAAACTTCCCAAGGCCCCATCTCAGGTCTTTCCCCCTTGGCCAACTCTGCTCTCTGCCCAAGTTTACACTCAGCCTGCTCCAGAGTCACCAATGTGTGCCTGTGGCATGGTCCCTCCCTCCATGGCTCAGACCTTTTCAGTCCTTCGCCACTTGCCTCGTAGATGGTTCAAAAATCTCAGCTTAAGAATACTTTATGAGCACTGGCTGATATAAGCTTGGAAAATTAATTATTATTCCCTCTCTATCCAATACCACAAGCTCTTTGGGAACTGAGATCCAATACCCAGCCCTTCCTGACATCAAGTGGCACACAGGACTGAATGGTTTCATTCCTTTTTCCTCGCATCCTATTCTTTCTGTTCATTCAAACTGAGGAACTTGGTGCCAGTCAGCCAAGGTCTCCCAGCCCTTCCCTGCTCCTCCTCGTTTGTCCACACGAGAGTTGTCGATCTGTCACTCCTTCTGAGTCCCCACACTAATACCATCTCCTTCTGGAAGCCTTCTTAGCTCTACACTGAGCATCCCTGGTCTTGATTTCCTGTCTCTAAGGGATTCAGGAGCCCAGAGTGTTTCCTGTGTCCACCATTCTGCTGGGTGAATGCCCCAGGAGTGCTAGTGGGGAAACACTCTCTGTGATTTTCCACGAGCAGCCTCATTCACTTAAAGAGAGTTAATAGGATGAAAAGATTTGTGTGCCCCTGGTGACCTGGGGCAGTGCTTAGCCCACTGACGCATAGGACTGTTCCCAGCATCCTCAGGAATGTCTGTCGACCCTCTGCTTGGCACAGTCAAACCTCCTTCCTACTCTGGCTGGAGCGGAGATGCCTGTGACAGCAGGAGAAGGGGAGGTCTGTGCAGCTTGGCCACTGGTTGCACAGGGCTGTGTAGTTAGAGGAAATGAGCAGGGAGGAACAGAGAAAACCAAGCACCCAGCAGAGAGGACAAGTTAAACCTGAGTGGGGGTCCACAGCTATGTCCTGATCCAGAGCTCCTGGTCACCTCTTTCACTGATCCTGTTCCCCGGTGGGTCCCTTCTCACCGTGGAGCTGGCCTGCCACAGGCCCACAGTTAACATCATTTGTCTGGTGCTGAGAGGTCAGTCAGCTGGGGGAGGGGTGTACTGGAAACAGAGCAGCAATGAGAGTACAAGGAAGGATAGAGATCTTTCTTCTGGACCAGGAGGTGGCCGGGTTACTTGAGGTTCCAAGTGGACATCTCAGGCCCTCTGAACAGGGCAACTGTGTTGAAATCCTAGTGGATCCTCTATCTAACCCAACACCTTTACCAATGGCCTGATAACCAATGGCTGGAGCACCTTTCGAGATCACCCAGCCCAGATCTGGGGCTGGTTGTCATTCTACCTGTGAGGCCGTGGGGCCCTGAACTCCCCCAGCTCCTGAGGCTAAGTCTGGAGAGGATGCTCAGAATCTGAATCATCTGCAGGCTGGAAGCCTTGGCCTCCAGAAAGGCAATGGGGTCTCTGGGTCACCCATGAGGGCATGGAGTCCAGCAGTCCTCAAGTCCTGGACCATCACCTGGGCTGAGAAATGGCCCAACCCTTGGAGAAATAGCCCAACTCCTGGAGTTGGATGCTAACCAAGACTGGGTGAGGAGTGCATTGCTGTCACATGACAGGCATTGGGGAATATACCCAGCAATCTCTGAGTCAGGTTCACCCCACAATCCTCTGCATATGCACAAACATGCGCACAATATACAAATGCATGCTCACAAACACACCTATACTCTTTTTTTTTTTTAATTTTTTTTGGTGCCAGGGATCGAACTCACGACCTCATGTTTGCCAAGCAGGCACTTAGGCTGCTGAGCTAAGTCCCCGGCCTCACACCTATACTCTTAAATGCCTGTGTCCCAAGGATAGAGGACATTCCACATATGCACCCCCAAATACATATACATGCATATATATTCACACTACAACCCCCTTACCAACTCCTGTGGCTTACTCTTACAAGCCACTACCCTCAAGGGACACTCTTCTACACATATGTGCCCCTCACCCCCCTGTTCCCACATATATCATATGCACATACCCACCTATGCTCAGCCCCTCACTCCCAACCCAGCCACCTGGTGCCCTTAAACCCTCCTCCTGGGAGGACTGAATTTCCCCAGCGCCCTCTGGCCCCATGATGTGGCTGGGTTCACACAGGGAAAGCCAGGGAATGGGCTTAAATCTCAAAGGAAAAAGTGAAGAAGGGCCCTGCATGCTGAGAGAGAGAAAGAAAGAGACACAGAGAGAGAGAGAGAGAGAGAGAGAGAGAGACAGAGAGACAGAGAGAGACAGAGAGAGTCAGAGAGAGAGATAGAGAGAGAGAGATAAAGGAGTAGGGATGGGGGAACAGGCAGGAAGGTGCCTGTTGCTCTTCCTAGCAGGCGGGGGAGGGAAGGAAGATTCTGGCTTCCACCCCCCTCCCAAGCCTGTCTGCTGCGGGTGCCAAGCACCAGGATGGAACTATTGGAGCTGTCGCAGGAGATGTTATGACGGGACTTCCAGCGGGGGGCTTGATGTGTCAGCAGACACCGCCGGTTGCATCCCATGCCTGGTCCCCTCCCCCTGCCACCTCCCACCACACAGATCCCTCTGTCCAGAGCCCCCTTACCTGGCAGGAGCGCAGAGATGTGGGGCTCAGAGAAGAATGTGCGCTCGCCCAGCGGCTAGGAGACAATCACGCTGGGCACTCAGAGGGCAGCAGGCATTAGCCAGGCAGCTGGGGGTGAGCAGCCTGCTGTGCTTCTGACTGCCCTGAGACAGACTGGAGACGATGATGGGCAGGGACGTGGAAACAGGTGGCATGGACAGGAAGCTGGGGGATGGGGGAGGAGAGGGGGGAGGGAGAGGGAGAGAAATCACACACAGAGAACAGAGAAATAGACACCCAGAGAATGGGTAGTGAGAGGAGAGAGAAAGAGAGAGAGAGAGAGAGAGGAGGGGAGAAAGAGAGAGAGGAGAGAGGGAGAGAGAGGAGGGAGAGGAGGACTAGGACAGGAGCAGCAACATGTGGTCTCCTCTCACTTCTGATGCTAAAGTACCCTCAGCCCCTCCCCACAGTGTGAACACACACTGCTACTCACAGACACACACTTTTGCACAAGGGCACGCAAGTCACCACACACACACATGCATAACTCCTGTACTCAGGAGAGCCCAGCGCTGGCCCTTACCTTGCCCCAGAAGCAACATGTGTCTGGCAAACACTCCCTCTATCTGCCGCAGCGGCTGCCTGCCTGTGCCTGGAGCTGCTGGAGAGGGTGCCCAGGACCAGGCCCCCGTGCCCAAGCCCAGTGCTCACTGCCCTGGCGTTCAGCTTGATCAATGCCCACATTGCGATGGCTGTTTAGGTGGCCTGCAGGAAGCAGAGCCATTTGTTTTGTCAGAGCGTAACCATGACAATCACCCCATGCGCGCACCGCTGGTGCTGCCTCCCCCCACCCCTCGCCCTTTCCCCCGCCTTCTCCTGAGCCCAGGAGGAGGCAGGAGGCCACTTGGCAGCCTTAGCTGACTCCTAACTCCTGCAGAGGCTGACAGAAAGGGCTGATAGAAGGGGCCAGCCTGTGACATCAGGCCTTCAGCAGCCCCTCCCTGGAGAATAAGTCTGCTTCCAGTTGACACAGCCCTGTGCAAGGTTCCTGGGGTCCTGTTCCTGGGCGCTGCCTCCTCCAGATACCCCTGTTCCCCAGCAAGTTCACTTTTGAGCCAAATTATATAAGCTGTCAATCCATTTTCTCCCCAAAGACCATGATGCAACCAAGCAGATGGCTTTGATTTCCATGGCCCTGGGAAGCTTACCTCCTAAGGCCTTTGGTCATGCCTGTCCAGCATTAGAGCCCCAACCTATCACTGGCCGCCCCTGCTCATGCCAAAACCACAGAGGAAATCTCTGTGTTTTTCTGGTGCAGTTTCTGGAAATCTAACCTCTGGGATAGAATTGGGCAACCCAGAGGGCCAGGGACTTGACATGATCAAGGATCAATAGCTCTGAAAGCCAAGGGGCTAGCCGGGTGGGACCGCAAACCTAAATTTGAAGCCTAGAGTTAAAGGATCCAAAGTTGAAAAGAAAATCTCAGAGATACAGGATGGAGCTAAGGACTTCATGCCAACACATCTCAGTTCTTCTAAAAACCCCAAGAAGAGGACTTTGCCCTGATATTACAGAGAAACTATAGTCTAGAGGGGTGGAATGACTTGCCTGAGATACATGGTCAAGAAAAGACAGTGCCAGGATTCAAACTCACCCTTGTCTGATTCCATCCCACCAGCCTTTTATAGGGGTCAGTATTTGCCATTGACTGCCTAGAAGACCCGGAGGAAGTACATTTTCACTTCTTCTATGCCGAATGCTGAGAGGTGGGTGTTGGACTTAATTCCCAAGGGAGCTCTGAGAGGTGACATGACATCCCCAAGGACATAGTTCAAGTACAAGAGACACAAGTTAAACCCAAGTCTGTGTGACTCTACTTCTGCCTCACCATATACCAGGCTGCATGCAGGGTGGATGACTTGCTCTGTTTTTTGGATTCTCTGCACAAAGAGGGTAGAGCCAAGGGTGCACTAGGGATGGTGGGAAACAGAGATGTCACATGGGATTCAGGAACTCCTTTCTGGGTTAACAGATGACACATGATCTTAGCCAGAAGGCTATAGACCAGTGATTCCACAATTAGGGAGGTGTACCTTTGGATTCTCAAAGAGTTTAAGCCTCCCCTACCCAGCCCTTCATTAACCATGCAACCTGAATCAGACAGCTGGGAGGGGTGTCCCAGCAAAGGAACTTTGGAGAGCAGTTGGGAGGGATTTAGGGGGCTGCTAGGAAGAGGCAATGGAGCAGGTGGAGAAGAAGGACCTGGGTGTGGGACAAGAACTTCTGAGTTGGCTGTTTCACCTGGATTATTTCTGAGCACCTGCTGGGGTGTGAGATAAGCTGGCAGAGACAGAATGGCCACACTCTAGGTCACATGCGTTTGGCCTCTGAGGGCTGACAAAGGTACCAGGCCAAGTTCACTTCCATTCACCCACCTGCCATGAGCCAGGCTTGGGCTGGTGCTTGGAGGAAGTGACCAGGAGCAGGAGGACATAGACTTCCAGGAACTTGGCAAAGAGGGCAACGAGGCTAGAGCTTCCCAACCAGCTTCTGCTTCACCTGAGTTCCCTGATGCCTTTCACAAGCGTTCCTTTACTTAACCCTCTTTACCATCCAGGGCAAATATTAGGTCTAAGCAGGGACTGAGGATGGGGACTGAAAGGTGGGGCTCACCTGAAGTCACATCCAAGGAATGGCTGTGCTAGGATACAAACCCAGTCCCATTTGACTCCCAGGTCCAATGCCCATGCAATAAACCATGTTGCCTCATGCGCCCTAGAGTGTGGCTGTGACCCACTGTTTAGCGTAGGAGGACCCTGCTTCCCTGCAGGTGTGGGGCCAGGGATGAGAATTCTAGGCACTTCCTGCCCCTCCAAAGCTCTACATACCTATTTCTCAGCCTCCTTAAAGGTCAAGATCTCTGTGTGCTAAGAAGCCCTTCATTCAGGTTCCACGGTGACTGGTTATCCTTTCTACTCATTTATTCCAAGCCTGGAATTTGTACTTTAGGACCAAAACCATCTGGGCAAACAATGTCACCTGGCTGAGTGGCTGCACAGCAATGATGAGGCCATGAGAGGTGACAGGAGATGACAGATGTGAGCTGGGCAGAGACAGAAAGCTGGTAGCCTGGGCTTATTTTCCAGAGCTGTTTCCTCTTGAAGGCTTTGAGATTTCCACACCCCATTGAATTCATTTCCTGGTGCTACCCTAACCAACGTCCACAGACTTAGGTGCATCAGAGCAATAGACATTTATTCTCTAGCAGTTATGGAGATGAGAAGTCTGAAATCGAGGTGGGCTGTGCTCCCTTTTGAAGCCTCTGCAGAAGAATTCGTCCTTGCTTCCCCATTTCCTGGCAGTCTGATCCTTGCCATTCCGTGACTTGGAGCCATGTCATCTCAATTCTGCCTCCGTTCCCACGAGATTGTCTTCCCTTGTGTGTCTCCAACTCTCTTTTCCCTTTCTCTGATAAAGGTGCTGGTCAAGACCCATCCTAGCAGTATGGCTTCATTTTAATGGTATGATATCTGTAAAGGCCCTATTGACAAAGACAGTCATGTTCATGTGTACCAAGGTTTGTCATATGAACAATCCTTCTTGGGGTGGGGGTGGAACAAAATTCTGCCCATGATACCTATTCAGAGGAAATACGGGCATAGGATAGGTCTGACACTA
Source organism: Hydrochoerus hydrochaeris (assembly GCA_004027455.1). NCBI lineage: Eukaryota > Metazoa > Chordata > Mammalia > Rodentia > Hydrochaeridae > Hydrochoerus > Hydrochoerus hydrochaeris. The sequence goes on from PVLA01009937.1 coordinate 33,090, forward strand.
AGAGACCAGGTTGCTGGGCTTCTAGAAATTCAGAAAGAACAAGAAAGGAACAGGCAGTGTATTATGCTGTTAGAAGTGGACTCTGGTGCTAGAGTGCTCTGATTCAGACCGACTTTCATTCCCTAGCTGGGAGCCTCGGGGAAAATAGCTTAAAGCTCTCTGGGCCTCTGTAAAATAGTAATCCCTCAAAACATTGTCATAATCATGAAATGAGTTAATATTTGCACAGTACTTAAGAAATCAAGGCACATAGTAAGCACCATATGAGTGTTTGTTAAAATAAACTTAAATATCCCCTAAGCCAATGCTACTGTTTTATAGGTGTGAAAACTGAGATCCAGAAAAAGGAGGTGAGTTTCCCCTCATACCCTAAGCTGTTTCTGCATCCTCCCTCTCCCGGGTGCCCTCTGGAGAGTTGAAATCTTCCTGTTTCTTCTGTAGCTGGAGAAATCAAGGTAGATTGTGTGGAGGGGCAGCAAGAGACAAGGAGGTGGGTGCAGAGGGGAAATGGGGATCCTGAAAGGCAGAAGTAGTAGGTTCCTGCCACCTCCAAACACACACCTCTTTCCCCACCCACCCTTCTGTTTGCAGGTGTAGAGGCAGCTGTGTGACTGTCTGCCCACACAGAGGAAAACAGATCTCTGAGTGTGTAATCAGTGCAGGCTGGGTGAAGATTAAGGCTGGTTCCAGAGATGCAAGCTGCCGGCCAGGTTAGGGCAGGGCTGGCAGACTCAGGAGGATCTGGATGGAGTTCGGGGACCGGGGACAGGTTCCTTCTCGGAATAGACCTTGCACCGGAAAAGACTCCTGTCCCAGGCTTGGTTCCAGCAAGGGATGGAGCCAGCTGAACAGGCTGTGGGGCATAGAGGGGCACAGATGCAAGGTTTGGAGGGAGTGGGGCTGAGAAACACCACATTCCTGGCAAAAACAAACAAACAAACAAACAAACACCAGAAACTTTTTTTTTCTCCTAAACTCTTTTTACTCTCGTATTTCAGCTCTTCATTTGGAGCAGGAAACCGCATCAGATGCTTCAGTTCTTCACCCTTCCCTGTGTCTGTGCCCTTTGCCATTTGACTTAGCGATTCTTTCTCTAGAAAGCTGGAAAATAGCTCCTGCCCCTTCACCGGGGGTTCAGCCACAGGGCTTCACCAATGCAAGTGTGACAAAGCGCTTGCTTGATTGGGCTTGTTCTTGGAGTCTCTGGCCCTGTTGTTATGAGAATATGTCTTGATTGGACCCCTGGTCCCAGGAGAAATGCAGAGTAGGACCAAACTGCCCCAGTCAACCCCTCCTGTGTCAGTCTTTCACCTTTAGATGCCAGAGCAGGTCCAGCCCAGCCCAGCCCAGCAACTCAGCAGGGCCCAAGCAAGATCGATCAGCGCAGAGCTGCTCAGAGTTGGCTAAGAAGAAACCATTTAGGTTTGAAGTCACTGAGTTTGGAGAGGTTCAGTGCACAGTGTTTTCTAGCCACAACTAAGGGCTACACCGGCGCCTCCAGGCTTCCTGATGCCCTTCGGGTTCATCTTCCTCTACACCCCCAGCCTTGGTCCTAGCCTCCTTATAGCTCCCTATCTTAGATCTCAAGGATCCCAGTCAGCTCCCCAAGCTACAGCCTCATCTTTGTCTGATGGTGACTGTCTCTGTTTGTCACCCCCTTTCACCCCAGCCCCAAATCCTTCAATGACTTCCTCATGGCTTTCTGTGCAAAATTCCATTTTTCCTTTTTTCTTTCTTTTTTAAAAAAAATGGTACTAGGAATTGAAATTAGGGAGCATGGAGCTACCTCCTTGGCCGTATTTTCTTCTTTTAAAATTTTGAGGTAAAGTCTTGAGAAATTTCCCGGACTGGCCTCAAATTTGCAATCCTCCCGCCTCAGCTTCCTGAGTACTTTGGACTACACATGTGCACCACTGCATCCTGCTACACAGTTCTACTTCTCAGTGTAGCACTCGAGGCCCTTTATGATCTACCCTATCCTCGAGCCCTTTATGATCTACCCTATCCTCTCTCTGGCCTTTTTCCTGCTCAGTTTCCCCACATGAACCCTTCACTCCAGTCACTACTTGGAATTCCTTGGTCTTTAAGTTATCTTCTATTTCTGGGATTTTACATGGGTTTATCCATATCTTGAAGACATACTTCCCCTCCTCTATCTAGTTATTGTCCATTTGGTACAAAGAATTACAGAAGTCTATGTCCTTCAGTAAATCTGACACTTCCTCCCTCAATTCGACCACTTTACAAGGACCGCAGTATCCCAGTACTTATAGTAGGTGCTCAACTAATAGAATATTGGATGAATACGTGAATGAAAGAATGAATAACTGAGGCTTTCTCAAGGGCAGCATCACATCTAACATACATCTATATTGACAATCATGCTGATTCAGGCACTGAGTGGGCTTCATAAATATTGGTTGAATAACTGAATAACATATTCACTGAGCACATTTCCCTATGTTCTCAAAGAGTCATGGCAAACTATTCCTCTCCCACTGAGAAAAGGTAGTAGTAGAAGAGGGCACCTTGGTACCTGACCTAGCTGGGGCAAGGTGGGAGAGAGATTGTGGCATACAAAGGGCTGGGGAGGCAGGTGGCCCTGGCTCTGGGTCCAGGCAGTAAGAGTTGCAGTGTCTGCAGAGAATGTAGAAAAAAAATGAAACCAAGTTAGTGCATGTTTTACAATCACCATGTAGTGTTAGGTTGAAACAATGTCACTGAGAAAACGATCCCAATTACTACCTTTGCCTTGATGCCCACTGTGGGGACAGTACATTCCCTTCTCTCCCTAGTCTTCACCACCTCCATGGGAGTCTGACAGGCTTGGGGAGATGGGCCAGCTAGGACCCCATGCTCCCAGCCTGGGTCACCGTGGCTTGCACCCGGGAACTGCTACCTGGTCAAAGTCAGATGCCCGGAGCGTGGGGCCCATGGATAGGAGGCCGTGAATGTAGGCTTTGGGCCCACCTGTGTGCTGCTGGAGCTCAGGCACTTCAGCTGTACCTTTCTTGCTTCTAGCCGGGCCTCGGGTTTGCTCCCCTCCTGTCCACTGTGGCACCTCTGGGCACCGGCAGAGGACGTGGCAAGTGCTGAAGGGAGGACTGTCCAGGCTAGGGCCTTGAGGGGCTGGTGGCCACCTTTGGCAATTAGAACCGTGGGAAAGAAGCCGGCCTTGGTCCCAGCACTCACCGTTACACAGAGCCAGCAGCGTTCGCCTACGTAGTGACATCTGTAACTGGTCCCCTGGGGACCAGACTTGTGAGTCACAACACTGACTGAATCTTCGTTTCATTGTTGGCTCTTTGTGAGGGCTGCTGACTCTTTCTGAGGCTCTTTGTTCTTTTATCTAGAGAGTGGGGAGGGCTGTGACTGTCCTCCCCACGCTGTCTCCATGCCTCTCCAGCTCCATTGCCACCATCTTTACCAAGGCCCTTGTCTCTTTCTGGGGAAGCGGCCTGTCAGCCTTCTTTCCCCCCAGGTCCCTTCAACCTGTTCTCCACATCGCAGCCAGAGTGAACCTTGAAAAGCATCAAATCTGATCTTATGATACCTGATGACACTTGTCAATGGCTCTCTGTTGCTCTCAAGAAAAGGACTCGTTTCCTCTTAACCTCAGCCAACAAGGACCCATGATCCAATCCCTGTTGACTTCTCCAGTCCACTTTCCCTGCCCAGCTGTCCACTCTGCACTCTGGAAACACTGGATCTCCCCCAGGCCTGTGGTCTCTCTTCTGACCCATGGTTTTGTCCAACCTGTTGTCTGTCTCCAGAACATTCTTCCCTCATTTCTGAAATCACCATCTGTACTTCTTCAGAGTGAATTCAAGCATCAATTCCCCAGAGGGCCTCAAGTTCAAATCCCCCATTATAGTTCCTCATGCCCCCAGTAGCTGTCTTTTGTAGGCTTGGTAGCGTTTATCATGACTACAATGGAGCATTTTGCTTTGGGATCACTTGATTAATACTTCCTTTGCCACAGTGCAAGCTTGCTGGGGGCAGGTGCCTTCCCTCTTACCCCAGTGGATGCTGAGTCTGCCATGCCCTGCTTGGTGTCTGGCACAGGGCAGGCACTCAGCAGATATTTGATAAACAATTGAATATATAAAATGAAATGAAACCATTGATGGAAAAGAACTTTGTCAAAAATAAAAGGTACCCATTAGAATTATTATTGTTCCTACTTTACAGGTGAAGATAGCAAAGGTCAGGAAAGTGAGCGGCCTTACCTGACTCCTGGCTTAGTGGCAGGGATACAGCTAGAGCTCGGGCATAGCTCACCCAGGGGCTCGACTGCTGCTTACTGAGGGGAAGCAGTTTCTACCGACAGCTCCAGTGCCCGATCACTTGCATCCTGCCCCCTCTCTTGGAGGAAGGCTGCCTGGGGTTTGCTTATGGTGACTGGCAGGGGTCAGTGCTGGCAGGAGATGACTGCTCTGCCATCAGTTACCCGATTCTTGTTCACGATCTGTGGCCACACATAGTACCTTGGTACAAACAAACAAGCAGTGACAAGTCTGGGCTTCAAAGCTGTCCTGGGGATAGAAACACAGCCTGGCCTGGCAGGACCCTGTGCAGCTCACTGATAGAGAGGATTGGAGCAGATGCCATGCTAGGAACAGGTGGCTGCTCAGGAGCCATTGGAGGGAGGCAGGGGAGGGCTGCTCAGGGGACCAGGAAGGGCTGATGTCGGAAGCTATCAATCTTGTACCGCGCTCCTCTGGCTCTATAAAAATAGACACAGCAAAAAAGGGCAAGAAGAAAAACAAAGGGGAATAGATTCCTTCAAGTATGGTTGGAGCACTTCCCGATGCTTGTCGCCCTCTCATCAGATGTGTTTTCCTCCCGGGGGAAAGGATAATGCATTTCTAGTCCTTGAAGCTGGGGCTTCGTGTGAGTGTGCTGAGAGCCAGCAATGTACCCAGCACACTGATGCCTGCCACCCTCTACCCAGCTCCGGGAAGGGTTCTTAATTGTTTGTTTATACCCAACAAATATTAGTGTGTTGTCCTCTGTGTTAGACACTGAGCTACAATGTCAGGAAGGTAGACACTGTTCCTATCCTTGTGAATCTTGTACCCTTACATCAGTGAGACCATTAATGCTTTGATAGATGCTCTAAAGGAAGTCAGTGGGGGTGGAGTTAGAATGTTGGCGGCTCCTCAGAGGAAGTGACATCCATGGTGAAACAAAGGGATCCTAGCTCCCAGCTGATCAAAGACTGGGGCAAAGGTGGGGCCCCTGAAACAGAGGGAGCAGCAGGTACTAAGGACGGGAGGGGGACTCTGCAGAACCCAGCAGGGAAAGGAGATGAGGCTGGCGAGAAGAAAGGGACAGAGCCTTCAAAGGAGAGGGGCAGGGAGGAGTCCAGAAGAGGATGTGGACTGCAGGGAGGGCTGGATTTTACTCTGGGAGCAATGGGTAGTAGCTAAAAGGATACAAAGAGGGAGAGATTATGCCTTTGTTTGCATTGTAGGAGGAGATCCTGGCCACTGTGTAGAGAGAGAGCTGGAACACAGGCAAGCGAGGAGAAGATCAGCTTGGAAGCAGAGATCAAAGATGGTGGTGGTGGAGATGGTGGGTTTGGAGTTGGGATCCCCCTCGTCCTTGGGTTCCTTTCTCCATGCCCAGGGGGAAAGAAAACCCCCATAGGTGGGGGTGGGGGAGAAAGGGAAGAATCCAGGGTTCTTCCTGGGTTGTGTGTCTGAGCAATTAGATGGTGAAGATGCCCTTTGTAGAGATAGGCAAGGTGAGAGGAGCACCAAGTTGGTGGATTGCAGCTTTGAGGAGAATCTAGAAATCTTTTGGGACATAATGAATTTATGGCAAAGCACGCATCCAAGTGGAGTTCCTAGTTGGATATGTGAGTTTGGCACACAGATGACCCCAAGACGGAGATAAAAGTATTTAGGAGTCATGAAGCCAGACTTAAGTAATCTGTACTCCATGCCAGGATCACCTGTGGGTTGAGGATTGGCTGAGCACCAGCTGAAAACTCCCGAAAGCAGGGAGCAGGTCTGCCCTGTGCATTGCCCAGCAATCTGGCCTGTGGTAGGCATTTGCTAAGTCCTTATTGCAGACCAAGGGAGGGGAAGCAAAAAAAAAAAAAACAAAAAAAAAAGCCCAAAAGCCTGATCCCTATCTTCTAGGAGCTTCCGTTATATGAGGTCACCCAAAAACAAATGCATAGGTCAGAGTCACATGATCAGTGTAGAACCAGGGACCACACAGATGAGCCTAGGCTGGCACTCACCTCACCTCACACAGTCTGTCGTGATCGGTGGTCCAAATTGATAGACTGGTGAGGAAAACGTCTCAAGAGGCCAGTGACTTTCAAACTCTTAAGAGGTATCTATTATGTGCCCCACATCAGATCATGCTGGATGGGTTTAGGCAGGGTTTGTTTTGACTTTCTGTGCACTGATGTGTTTGTATTACTGCACTTGGTTCACTGTGTTGCAGTTCTTTGATTTGGAAATAGCCTTACCCTCCACATCACTAAAGCTCTACTTACATGCCCATCCAACCCAGAGCTTTGTGAGGGGAAAGGACTTCATCTGATTTTATCTTGACTCCCAAGCTTGGCTGAGTGCTTTGTATGCTGCAGACACGAGGCAGTGGATGCCGTAAATAGATGACGGAACCTTGAAAGGCTTATTGAATAAATGAATTCTTAGCTATTTATTGAAATTGATTCTCTAAGGTAATCTCTTGGGTAATGCTTCTTGGAATGACTATATATAATTCAACTGTAATAAAACTACATTTATGCTTTTAAACTCATCATATATGAGATCTGGGAATAAGTGTGTTAACCTCTTTGGGCCATTTCTTCCATGACGGCATTGTGCTATCTGGGTCACATACCAATGCACAAGTTTAGGTTCAGGTGTCGGAGTGCTCCCTGCTGAGCGGAGTCTAGTACAGCTCCCAGAGGAAGGTCAGAGCTTCTGCCTGGGGAAGGAGACCGTGTGGAGGAAGACGGGGGTGCCAGTGCTCAGGGCTGGCATGGGACACACACGCACTGTGCCTTTCCTGAGAACAGACACATGGGCCATTGGTCTGGTCTCTGTTGAGAAAGGCACAGAAATGAAGAGCATGTATGATTTTAAAATATTTTAAAAAATCAAGGGATCCATAGATAAGCATGGCTGATTCTCTCTCCAAAATTCCTCAACAGCTCTCCCTGCAGAGGACCAAGCCCCTGCCCTCTTCCCCTCTTCCCTGTGTCTCCTCCCCACTCTCTGCTTCCCTGCTGGCTTCCTCCACAATGCACTCATTCCTCAGCAGCCGGAGTGACATTTTAACAACATTAATTAAATCACATCTCTGCTCTGTTTAAAACACTTTAGGGATTACCCGATGCTCCAAATACAATCCCAGCTCCTCACTGAGACTTCGAAGGGCTTGGCCAAGCTCCTCGTCAACCCCACCTCACCTCTCTCTCTCTCCTACCTGGGTTCCAGCCGTTCTCCTCTGTTCTTCCAGTTCACCTGCTGGGCCTCCCTGTTTCTGCAGCCTCTAACTGCAATGCTCTGCCCTTCATTTTGTGCATGGGTTGCTCTTAGGCGCCAGTGTAAATATCAAAGAGATCCTCCCCGATCTCCACACCCCAGATTATGGCATGCAGGAGATGCTCAACTAATAATTACTACATAGACCTCGTGTAGCTTTACACAGTGGAGAGGGAAGGACAAAAGAAATGATTTGGACATCTTGAGGCTTCGTCTATTTAAGCCAGCAGGGGCAGCAGTTTGAGCACCTGCAAAAACTGTACCCAGTCTTGGGCAGGCAACCCAAGGGTATGGTGCTGCCTGGCTAGCTTGAAAGCGTGTGTCAGAAAACTCCATCCACCCTGGATTTTCAGAAATACTTAAAGGAAAGGACTTGGAGGCATCTAAGGTCTGATCCAGACCTCAAGGCTGTGGGTCTTGTGCATTCATGTTAATGACACTGCTAATGGTTCTTTACCTTCACTATGGCCTTTTGCTATCAGCGGTGAATCAAATTTTATTTCTGTCTAGTAACTACATCTGTATCTCTGTCTGTCTCTGTGTCTGTCTGTCTGTCTGTCTGTCTCAATAGCACCCAGGGCCTTTGCACTAAGTTACAACCCTAGGTCTTTTTTTTTTTTTTTTTTTGAGACAGTTTCTTGTTAAGTTGCCCACAGTGGGATTGAACCTGAGACCCTCCTGCCTCAGTCTCTCAGAGTGCTGGGATCACAGGCCTGTGATACCACCTCTGGTTTTCAAGACTGTATCCTTAAATAGAGAGTCAGGCTCAGTATGCACTTGTAATGTGGGTGTCAACAGAGGCAGAAAGTCCTCAAGAAATGGTGTGGCTTTGTTTTGAGGACAAAGCATGAACAGAATAGGCTGTCATGGTGGCCTGTATGTGTGCCATGGGCACAAAGCTGGCTGCTTGGGGTGGAGAGGGGCAGTTTCTGGCTCAGGCTGTTTTCTCTTTCATAGTGAAAAGGGAGGGAATGATATGAGGAGCAAAGGGTTGTCCTTTCATCCACTAACTCCCTTACAGGGACATTCTGCAAGGAAGCACTTGTCCACTCCTTTCCTAATTCCTGCTGTGGGTTGGAAGGGAACCATGCATGTCTGGATCACTGACCATGCAGAAGCAGTCACACAAGCAAGAAGCATTTGTTTGGGAGAGGAAAGCCTGGGACCGTGGGTCTCAGGCCAAAGCTGGCTCACAGTGGTCCTCATGGTGCGTGAGTTAGTGGCCGCGAGGGAACAGCCTCAGATGTACTTGGGAGATGTCTGAATCCTGACCATGGCAGGCCTCAGTAAAGTGGGACTCAGAGGAGTTGGAAGGTAGACAAGAGGGGGGCAGGTCAAGGGTTCAGTAGAGGGCCAGGCCCGGCCGGCTCATCCTCCTCTCATCCCTGCACAGTTGACACAGAAATCTTCCTTCGCCTCCTCTGGACCAAGATTTAAGGGATTTTGCTTGTTCCCCATAAATTCTCCTCTCTTAGGCCAGAAAGGTCACATTTTCCAACACCCTGAGTACAGTAACTCTTGGTCTCAGCCCTTTCAAAGACACCAGGACCCTCGAAGGCTGCCGTGTCTGTGCAGAACATTTAGGGTGTGGGACAGAGCCCTGCTCACATGGCCCACATCATGCTGATGAAGACAGTGGTGCTCTGGTCTACTCTCCGTGCCCCCATGAACAAGTCTTGATTTTGACCCATGCTTTGTAAATGAGGACCTTGGGCACAGAGAAGTGAAGGGAAATAGATGGTGAGGTTCAGGTCTGAATCCAGAGGCCTGTTGATCTCTACAGCACCAAGCTGCCTCCCTCTTGCCTGCAGGGCAGCTTTCCAAGACCTGTTGTAATGTGTAACTCCCTTGTACCCTTGTGGAGCCTCAGAGCCCATGGCGATGGTCTCTGCAGACATGTGGATGGGCCTATACATCACGCTAATTGATCTGTAGCTCCCCTGGGCTTTCTGAAGCAATTGATCCAAGTAATGTATTCCCAGTCATTTGAAGGTTTTGTTTTCCCCTCAAAGACTTTTGTCATTCTGAATTTGGATCCTAGGTCCAGTCCCCAGAGAATGGAGGAGACTGACTTGGCATCCCTGGGAGCAACAAAGGCCTCTAAAGAGCTGGGCTGTTGCCATGGTGTCCATCTCAGCTCTTCCCAGCCTGGGCCCTGCTGATGCAGGCCAGATAAGCATCAGGCTGGTGATGATGTTGTGGAGGGGATCCCATCTCCTCAGAAGCCCCAGCAATGTGAACATAGGATGAGAGCGTGGGGGGGGGGGCAGGTCCAAGGGTCCAGATGGGCATGTCTCTCACTAGAGCTGGTCCCCTCCCTGAAAGAGTCCCCTCCCACAGCGCCTGGCTTTAGCTCACACTCGTGGCTTCACTCATTCATTCTACCTGTGCCAACTGAGCACATCCTGGTGCTAAGCACTGGGGAGAGGACAGGAGAGGAAAGACCCACACAGGCCTGACCCTCACTGAGCTTATGCATCTGTGGAACAGAGAGCCATTAATTATTACTAAATCATGGCTGTGACAAGTGCCAAGCGAGTTGTGTATATGGTGATTGCCTGCCACAGGGGAATTTGACCTAATCAGAGAGACGTGTACACTTACCTGAATGGAGATCTGTATCTGGGTGTTGACCGAAGGAGGAGGAGAAGGAAGAGCCTTCTAGCAGAGAGCATGGCACCTGTAGTGGGGACACATGGCCTGTTAGTGTGACTGCAGCAGTGACAGCGAGGAAAAGCATGAAACAGGCCATGTATCAGACTCTGCAGTGCCTTCCTACAACGCTGAGGAGCTTGGCTTTCCCCTCAAGGTCCACGGGAAGCCACCAGAAAGCTTTCAAGCAGGAGAGATGTGCTCAGATCCATTTTGAAGTGATCACATATCCACCAAGGGAAGATTTGTAGGCAGCGGGTGTGGAGAGATACAGAGGTGGTGGGAAAAGGCTCAATCGGTATTTTTAAAAGCAGCTTTCAACCCCATTCCTATCCCCCCACCCGCCTTGCTCAGACCTCCTTTCCTCTCAGGTAGGTCTCACCAGCCCTTAGGTGGACACTGTCAGTCCACCTTGCACATGGCTGATAGAGCTGCCATTCGACTCTAGCCCTCATCCCTCCTCTGGAATTATAATCTGTTCTGTGAATTCCTTCCCAGGGCCTAAAGTGGGGCGCTCCCATTGTGGTTACCATTTACCCCCTCCCACTTACTCCCAGGGAAATACATGGCAGCTTATTCCCAGGGCTGCTGCCTGCCTGAGTGCTCACCCTTCTCTTCCTGGTTGCTACCCTGGCTGGCCAGGTCTCTCCTACAAAGCGATCCAGAGTCATTTCCATGCTGCCTCTTTAAGTGAGAGAAAAAACTGAATGGACCCCCCTGCCCAGGCTAGGTTCTTGAAACCACACAGTCATCTAATTCAAGCAACAATCATCATGTAAAGAAAAGATTGGCGCTTACATTTTACAGATGAGGAAACTCAGGCTCAGAGGAGGGCCCTAACTTGCTTGAGGTCATGCAGCAGGTAGGCAGCAGAGTTGAGGTCTCTGCCTTTTCCCCGAGATAGGCTAGGATGAGCCTGCCACTTAATCTCCTGGGCTTCTTATATCTGGGCAAAGAAGGAGCCAAGAAACAATGCAATAAAATAAGGGCAAAGTTCTTGTTCCTTCTGTATTTGTTCTAGGGGATCCTCTGTCCCAGACAAATATAATAATACTGGGTGTTTGTATGCTATAAGCATTGGTCTCCTGAAAGTATGTGAATATTTCTTTGAGCATAGATGCTTGTCAGACTCTGCAAGCTACTTAACTGACAGTATTTCAAAAGTGTTACTACCTATTGGGCAGGTGGCATAATGGTATGGAGAGGAAACTGAGCCCCAAGCTCTCAACTACAGTGAGTTAGGCTGGAATGGGCTGGCCCCGAACCCTCAGTCCCTTCCTCTACGAAACATGCCTCACACACAGATAAGCAAAGACTTGTTCTGGGTCTTCAGATATTTAGGATCCAACAACCTCTATGTCTTCACAGATTTTCCCAGAGCCTGAGTCCCACTGCTCCCCTGCCCAAGGTCTTTATATCTTCTGGAATTCCCTATCAGAAAGGTGGCAGTTTTTACTTCAGTTGACTGTTCTCCACTTACCCATCATCTATCTATCTATCTATCTATCTATCTATCTATCTATCTATCTATCCATCCGTCTATACATCCACCCATCCATACACACAACCATTCATCCATCTATCCATTCATATGTCCATCCATCCATCCATCCATCCATCCATCCATCCATCCATCCATCCGTCATTCACTAGCATCCTCTGTTTACCATATCCTACTATGAACAAAAAAGCAAGGCCTTCAAGAAACCCATAGACCAGTGCTGTTCTTTGCCTCCTGTGTCTGTTGGTGTCTATGCAAAGACCAATTATAAAACCTGATTTCTGGAAGAGCCCGGAAACTTGTCAAAGGTTGGCAGTCTGAAGGTGTGCCCAGAAAGTACTTATTTTTTGCACTGCCAGTAAGACCCACAGCAGATGTTACGAACTGATGGGAAAAAGAATTAGCTCAGCTGTTGCTTTTCCATCAGGAGCATCAACAATTAGGAAACATCTTGCAGAGTCTGGGCACACTGTCATGGTTGTAATTTCCCTGAGATAGGCAGCTTACTGAGAATTTTCCAGAGGCAGATTGTCACAACTCCTCTGTCAGCCTCAGCTCAGGAGGCATCACTCAACATCTCACTCTTCTTGTTGATGTTTCTGCCAGCAGGAGGGCTGAAAGGTGAGTGTTGCCTTCTTACAGAAGCTACTGGAACAGCAGGCATCTAGGCTGTGCCTTCTGTGGACCAGCTTTCTTATATGTGATGGTCCTGGAATATAGGTGGTATTATTCCCATTTCACAGATGAAAGAACAAAGGTTTGTCAAGGAGGATCACAAAGCCAGGAGTGGCTGTATAAGGGAGGGAGCCGTGTCAGTGTGACACAATTCTGTATTTATTTATTTATTTATTTATTTTTTAACTTTTCACATACTGCACTGTTTCATGACAAGGCAGACCTGCCTGAGGATTAGCACTATATAAAATTGTGACATCTAAATTTCTGGTCCTTTTGCTTCCTGGGATTAAGGCAGGATCAGAGAGAGACAACGAAAGACTCCAAGATACAGCTCCAGGCTGATAGGAAGATAATGTCTAAAGCTTTATAACCTGGGATCCATGTACCTGTAGAAGATGATGTTGGATTTTCAGACTGGACCTCAATACACATGACTCTAAATACTTGGAGGGGCACTAATGTATTTCAGCTACTCTCAGCAGTCCCTCACAACTCTGTCACTGCAAGAAATGCATTCCAAGCTACCAGTAATGGCTCTCTTCTGAATGCTCCTGCCTCAAAGCTGTACTCAAGAGCTCCTCCCAGAAGGTGGGAAGGGGCTGAGCTCCTTTTCCCCAGGGACTCACAGTTTCTGGGCCCCAGTTAATACTTCACATCTGAGACAGTGCCCGACTCACTACATGTTCTTAATAGATATTGACAAAGAGAGAGAAGATGGGGAGAGAGGTGAGAAAGAGGGTGACTCAGCAGGCAGGAGGGAAGTTAGGAGGCAGGGAGAGGGACAGAGATAGACAGATAGGCAGGAAACAATGACTTGTGTATGGTGCAGGTGTTTGGAGGAACCAAAGGCAGATTCTGCAGGTGAGCCAGCCAGACTGGCCTGTGCTATACTTGGTTCCCACCTACAGAATTTTGCTTTTTGGCTGGCTGGATGGCTGTCTCAAAGATAAAGAGCTCTACTATGGCTGGGGAGGCTGTCCTGGCTGCCCCCTAGAACAGCACAGCCTCCCTGTTTTGCCAGCAGCAGTCCCCCAGGCCCTAGATGCAGGGCAATGAAGGCTGCCACTTATGCTGCACAAATGGCTACTTTCCATCCTAGGCATCCGTGTGCCCTTTCTGGATGGAAGAGACTGTCTGGCAGACAGGCATTGCTGGGTGTTGCCATGGCGACACTATGATGTCACTATGGAGTAAATCAAATTGCAAATCTCACGGTTGAACAGCTCTACTTGAGAAGGATTGTTAGGAACCAAGAAAGAGTTGATGCAGAAGGGGGAGTTGCAGACTGCATAGCACTGTGCTCCCACCTCTCCCCTTGCTTGGCCACCAGGATGGGGCTCATCTGTCCATTCATTCATTCCAATGAGTTTTTGAGCATCTACCATGTGCCAGGTGCCATGCTAAGTGACACAGATGTGGTCCCTGTGTGCTGTATGCAGTTCACAGTCTCTGGGAGAGAGAGGCACACACAGTAGACACACAATTACCATTGTGATTCGTGTTGTGCAGGAAAGGACCAGAAGTGTATTAGTTTGCTAGAGCTGCCATTACAAAGTGCCACAGATTGGGTAGTATAAGCAACAGACATTCATGTTCTCATAATTCTGGAGGCTGGAAGTTCAAAATCATAGGGGTCATAGGACTGTTGTCTTCTAAGGCCTGTTTCCTTGGCTTGTTGTTGGGCTATCTTCCCTTTGTTGGTGCCCATGGTCCTTCTGTGTGTGTGTGTATACACATGTCTGTGTGCATGCATGCATGTGTGTGTGTGTGTGTATGATATCCTAATTTTCTTCCTATAATGCTATCAGTCATGACCTCATTTTAACTTTATCACTTCTTTAAGATCCTGTCTCTGAATAGAGTCACATTCTAAGTTCCTGGGGATTAAGATTTGTAGGGGACACAATCTAGATCCTACCAGGAAGGGAGGAAGATGTATAAGAGGAGGATCCCAGGTTGCAGGTGGGAGAGGAATAAGGAAGACCTCTCTGGAGAAACAATATCTCACAGAGGCCTGAAGGGTCAGGAGTTTTCCAAGAAGGACAGACAAGGGGCTGATGGAGAAGGACTTGTAGGGAGAAGAAACAAGTGCAAAAGAGGAGGGTGGGGATGCTTCCTGGGGGAGTTCAGGGAACTGAAAGGGGCTCAGAGTGGCTGGAGTAGACTAAGGGGTAAAGAGTTTAAGAAGCGCCAGGTGCTAGATAACACAGAACCTTGTTCAAGGGGTTTTAAACAGAAAAACAACCGGATCAATTTATTTTAAAAGATGGCTCTTGACGTGTTGCTCAGTGGTAGAGCACTTGCCTAGCACATAAAGGCTCAAGAGTTCAATCCTCAGCACTGCAAAGCAAAAGGATTAATAAATAAAAGATGGTTCTTTCATTGGCTTAAGGAGGGATGAGCATTGTAGAGGCTGTCATTGTAGCTCAGTTTGCCCTCAGTTTTTAACTCATTCTTGATCTCAGGCATGGCTTCCCTCCTATGGGAGGAATATACTATGGTCCAGGGATTTAGAAACCCTTGCATAATTTGGCCAACACTCTTCTGTGCCTGCCCCTTGCCATGACGAGTACAGGCTCTGGCTTCTGCTGCTCCAGAGGACAGAGAAGACCTATAGAAAAGACCAGAACCTGCCCTGTAACCTGAAGATCTGTTCCAGATGACCCACAAACCTATATACAGGAAAAATAAATCTTCCTTGTGACAAGGAACTGGAATATTTTTTTTTAATTGGGGGAGTTGTTTTGCAGTATTATTTTAGCAATAGCTGACTCATATTTAAGCAGGAGAAGAGGTTGGCTTGAACTAAGATGATGGCCATAGGACTGGAAAGAAATAGGAAGATTTAAGATATATTTTATAGTTGTTTACATATAGATGGCATTTAAACACTGGTGTGGATCTAGTAGGAATAATGTAGCTTGAGGAGAGGAAAGTGGATTTAATCCATCAATTAAAGGCATTAAGTGATCAGTTGAGGGATTCTGTCAACTAAAGATTAGGTGGTGTGTTAGTTTGCTTGGACTTTTATAACAAAATACCACAACCTGGATGACTTAAACCACAAAAAGGTATTGTTTCACAGTTCTAGGGGCTGGACACCCAGGATGGAGATGTTGGTAGATTTGGTTTCTGGTGACCCTCTCTTCCTGGCTTACAGATGGCCACCTTTTCTCTGTGTCTTCAAGTGGCTTTTCTGTGCTCTCTCTTCTGGTGGTTCTTATTCTTCTTAGAAGGACAGAAGTCCTATTGGATTGGGGGTCCATCCTTATGACATTATTTTACTCTAATTTCTTCCATATAGGTCCTATCTCCAAATACTGTCACACTGGGGATTAGGACTTTGATGTGTATTTTGGAAGAACACATTTCAATCCATGATAGGTAACATCTCCAGTGCCAGGCACCAAATGCCAAAACGAAGGCTGCAAGGCTCTTAAATTGTAGAGGAGGAAATCACACAGCATCATCTCCATGGCAATTTAGTCAAAACTAGTCTTAGTACCAACCCAGGTTCTAGGGGGAGGGGAAAAATAGATTCCAATTCTTGGCAGGAGGAACAGCAAAGCCACATGGAACCCAGCACAGCATAATCACAATTTTTCCACAGGGTCCTGGCAGTGAGTTCCAGCTACCTGGATTGTTGGTTTTTTATTCTTCTGAGAACTGGTTTCTTTGAACCACTGTGGATTTCTGCTCTCCACAATCAGTGACCCATGACACTGGCTCTGGCTGCACTAATCTGATGAGACATTCTTTGCCATAGTGGCATGGAGAAGCTTTAACTCAGGAAAAGCCTCTCTTCAAACTGCACTTGGTGGTGGTGAGGAGGGAGGAGTTTGAATGTGCTCCTTGAGGACAATTTGGTGGCACTGCATGGCTGTTTCCCTTACAATGTCTTGATTATATGAGCATAAGACAGATTGTCTACTCCCAGTTATCCAGAGGCCATTGCAGCAGGGGAAGAAGGTTCTGGGCCTATGTTTGAGTGTCAGAGGCTGCAAGGACACAGGAGCTTCCAGCAGGGGTGGGTCTCTGGCTGGGCCTTCTCATGGTGACAGGGGAGTGGGCCCAGAAGCCACTTGCTGGCCTTGTGACCTTAGCTGAATCGCTCTGTTGTTCCACTTCCTTGTTTGTCAAATTGAGAGTAATGACAACCCTCCTTGCAAGGGCTGTTGTGTTGATTACTTAATTAAATACATGTAAGACAGAGGTTTTAGGAATTTGGTATACATATTGTAGGTGGAATGTTAGATAATTTTGATTGGCACATGAATAAGCACATTTTCATAGTTTATTTCTATGAGTATTGATGTGAATTATAAGCCCAGCTTAGTGGTAAGTTTTGTGGATATTATTCTTTAGGACAAGGTCAAATTTTAATAGTCACAGAGGGAAAAAAAGATCAAGGAAATGATAGGCCAGGTGGTAAACAGATGATCATCAAAGGGACACAGCCTAGGGGACTTACAGAGGTCAAGACTCAGGAGGTGGATGTGGTTGGTGAGGTAGGTGGGGGACCAGCGAAAAGAAATCTGGTCTGAGTTGGAGATCTTGGTGTATGATGAGCAGGTGTCAAAGGTGCCTACATGCTAGAGCCTTCCAGACTGAACTTCTGTTCGCTTCCTGGTACCATAAGGATTGTGCCTCAGGAAGAGTGACTTTTGTCCCCTCTCTCCCCAGCGTAATGGATTGACAACTGGTGTTACAATCTGCTGAACTGAATCAGCGTGGTGCTGAGTGTCAATGGCCCACCCAAGGAAGAAGTCGTGGTGTTGGTTCTCCTGTTGCTGTTGGTTCTCTGGAGGAGCTTGTTGAGCTTCTTTCCTGACATGAACTTGGCTGTTCTCATCATCAGAGGAGCTTGAGACCTTGCTGCCAAGACTATCTGCAGTTCATTTTGGGGGAGCCCTGGTCTTTACCTTGAGCATCACTTCCTGGCTTCAGAGGGGAAGGTGTGTGCTGTTCAGTCTCCTGGAGAAGCTTGTCATACCACCTTGCTAATAGGAACTCGGCTGTTCTCGTTGTCAGAGGAGCTTGGCACATTATTGCCACTGAGGATGGCTGTGGTACTTTTCTTCTGGTCCTTATTTTGAGTGTTGCTTCTTGGTTCCAGTGCAGAACCCTCAACCTACTGGCACAGATCCGTCATCCTGCTGGCATAGACTTTCTGGCTTCCACCGCTGACCTTTGGGCCTTTCAGTGCAGATTTGTGAAACAGGTTTGCTTGAGACATGGTTGTGGGCTCTAGGTCCTCAGCTGGACCCATGCAGGATGTTGCCATGAGATCTGGAGCCTCAGCTGGATATTTGGGGGTCTTTAATGTGCGGACATATTACACACACATTAACTGAACAGCACACATCTTCCCCTCTGAAGCCAGGAAGTGATGCTCAAGGTAACACGCTTTTCGTGTTTGACTCTTTGGGTGACTATTATAAAATAATTCTGTGAATTATGTATCCTTGTTTTCCTCGCAAACCCTGACTACAACATCCAAGGACAAGTGGCTGTGGCTACAGGGATTAGAGAAGATGGCCTCATCTGTGTTTCTTCTGCCTCTGTGGTAGAGGTCCCAAACCCAGAGCTCCCAGTCTAGAGTATAATCCAGGCTTGAATAAATGTATTTCCCACTCAGTGCCTCATCTGAAAACTTGGGGTCACATAAATTTGACAAGTGTGTTTCCCACTTAATTCCCCCAAAGATTTGGAATGGTAGCTGGTAGGGACTGGAATGGCCTGGTGGGCTCATGCAACCATGAGAGGGCGAGCAGGGTCACCCACCATAACACCCAGCACCACATCTATCAATGTGCATTTTCCTTACATGACTAATTCACGGTCTCATTAAACTTCCAACTTTCATTTGTCTGTCTGCAGGAGGGAGCAGAGTGGGTAGCCTTAGGAAGGCTAGATAGGATCCTCTCCAAGGTTTTTTCCTGTTCAAACAAAGCATCTTTCTAGATTGTTCTGGAAGGTTCCCCAGGATCTTTGCCTCTGTGGTTTCCTCCTTCTCAGTGTGAGATTTTGCTGTGAACAACACTGGGCAGTGGAACCTTCCATTCTCCTTCCTCTCACCTGTCTGTAGGGAGGAGGCTTTGGATCAGAGAGACCTGTATTAGAATCCCAACCCTGTTACTGAAGACCTCATATAAGCTCTTTCATCTCTACATGTTTCCATTTCTTCACCTATAAATGAGAATAAAAATAATGGCTTCTCATGGGTAGTTGAGTGTGGTAAATGAGATGAGGTGGGTGAAAGGGTCCAGGTCCAAGAAGATTCCCAGCACATAGTAGGTGGTCCTGACACATTTATCCCCTCTCTGCCCCCAGGAGCTCAGTGGCTTGTGTTCCAAAATCACATTCTATAACCTCGCCTTACACTTCCACATGACAGTTCCAGCACCAGAATGTTATCTCTGTCTCTCTTTCTCTGGGGTGGATCCTGTAGGAGATGAATGGAAACTGAATGTGTGTATGCGGCCAGGCCTCCTGGCTAAGAGTGGCACCGGAGCAAGGGGCAGCTGCCTGCAGAAGGGCCTTGGTCTTGGCCAGTGAACACGATTAGCGCCGACAAGGCTCTGGGTTTCCTCTCCATATGGGCCTTGTTTCCTCTCCATAAACACTGATGAGTAAGGTGGGGTGGATCAGGAAGTCGGTATGGGTCATGTAGATTAATGCCAATGACAGATATCGCCTATGGATGGTTATTCTAAGAGCTTTATGTGCATTACTTTATTTAACTCTGATCTTTGTGCCTTAAAAGCTTATAGTAATTTTGAGAATGATTATAACCACCATGGCATATCCTTACTCTAGGCACTGGATGAAACACTATGCACACTTTTCTCAATCATTGCCCCAGCACCCAGAGGAGGCAGGTATTATTACTCCCCCATGTCACAGGTTAGGGAACTGAGGTTCAAGTAATTTACTTGTGCTTCTTACTTTGAGGGCACATATAAAACACCTGGTGAACTGGAGCCATTCTAGATTATTCAGCTTCCACAGGGCTGGGCAGGAGCCCAAGTTTGCATTTCTTTTTTTTTCTTTTCTTTTCTTTTTTTTTGAGACAGAGTCTTGCTATGCAGTTCAGGCTGAACTTGAGCTCACTTTGTAGCCCAGGCTGGTCTCAAACTCACAAAGATTCTCCTGCCTCATCCTCCCGAGTGCTGGGATTACAGGTGTGAGCCACCATGCCCAGCTCCAAGTTTGCATTTCTAATGGCAGCGTGGCTGCTGTTGGCCTGTGGGCCACACTGAGCAGGAAGGACCTGGATCTGCAGTTGCAGAGTGGCTGGGCTGGGAACTGCACCAGACACTCTGCTGCACAAGTGAATCAGGCGTGAGGCTGACCGTAACCACAGGGCAGAGGGAATAGCCCAGAGGACAGAGGCAGGAGACTGGCTGACTAGAGGGACCAAGGAAGACTGCACAGCCAGGTGGTTTGAGGAGGAGCATAAGAATGGATGGCATTTTGCTAGAGACTGAAGGGAAAGGGCATTTTAGGTTGAGAGAACCTGTGAGCAGGATCGTCGAGGTAGAAAAGAGCCGGATGTGTCTGGGGAAGACTATGGCTAAGCACGGTGTATGTCATGCATTGCACCCTGTCCTTGAACTGATATATTGAAGTCCTAACACCCAATATCTCAGGATTTCATCTTACTTGGAAATAGCAACTGTGCAGATGCAATGAGTTCTGATGAGGTCCAACCAGAATAGAGTAGGCCTCTAACCCTGCTTAACGAAAGCATGTCTCAAAAAAAAAAAAAAATAGAGGAGGGACTGGAGATGTAGCTCAGTGTGAGGGCCCTGGGGTCAGTCCTCAGGGAAAAAAAGGAAAGTCAAGTACAAAAACCAGTACCCAGGAGCAAGGCTGTGGGAAAGGCTGCAGTTTACTATCACAGCCACGGAACAATGACGAGGCTTGTGATGGTTTCCTAGGACCTAGAGGGAGCGCGCCTTGATCTGGGGCTTCTGCCTCCAACAACTGTGAGACGACAATTTCTGCTGTTTAAACCACCCCATCTGTGGCGCTTTGTGAGGGCAGCCCCTGCAAACTGATGCGGGGTATCTGTGAGGGACTGTGAAGTCTGTGTCGGCAGATGGCACCGAGGGACAAGTGCTATTTTGTGCCTAGGAACAAAATACTTCAACAGTTTTAGCCCCAGGATGATCCCTTGTCACAAAGAAAAATAGGTAAGAGAATGGCTGACTAGTTCAAGAGAAACCGTCTGGCCTTTGGGATCTGGGGCCAGGTGAATGACCATGTGAATGAGGGTAACTTCCTCTATGAGGTGTTGTGGACAAACATGGTGAACACTTAAGTTTAAAAAAAATTATTACAGTAAAGTAGACGGAGCCATGAATCCCTTCAAATTCTTCCCCGTTGCTTCGAACACACTTTTTTTTTTGTACTGGGGATTGAACTCACGACCTCGCATTTGGCAGGAAGGTGTTTATGCCGCCGAGCTAAATCCCTGGCTTTCTTTGAACACATTTAACCATTGTTTTTGCCACTTTCAGAAGCAGTTCTGGAAGTTCCTCTCTTGGGTCTTTAGTTGTACCGGCATGGCTGCCTCCATGTCCTGAATCGACTGAAAGCATTTACCTTTCCTGGTCACTTTGGCTTTGGGAGCCAGCTAGAAGCCGCACAGTGCTGGACATGGTGAACCAGGTGGATGAGGGCCCAGCCTGGCGTTTTTTTTACCAGCACTCACTCATCGTATTTTTTGACAGCTCTTAGACTTGAAAGTATTTTTGTAAGTATTAAAAGTATTTTAAAACAGGCAATTTAAGTTTCTTTAACTGAAGTTGAAGGGGGGGAAATGGGGCATAAGTCCTGCTGTGGGTCAAGGACAGTGCTAGGCACTCTGATTTAATTTCATCCAAACTGCTTCTCTTGGAAGATCTTGTTATCCTCATTTTTTAGAGGAAGAGTTTAGGTCACATAGCCAAGGACCCATCAAGGGGAAACAGAACAGAAGACATTGGAACCCTGTGGGAAAGGTGAGCAGAGCAAGGCCGTAATTGGAGGAAGGGAATGAGCCCAAGACTAGGAGGGTGGTGAGCAAATCTGCTTCCAGAGTCCTTACTGTGTGAGATAACCCGCCCCCCGCCTCATTGTTCAAGCTACTTTTAGTTGGACCGTCTGTTATTTGTAAGCGAGAACATCCTAACTGAATCAGTGGTTTAAAACGAGCCAGGTCCTTAGGTACAGGAGGCATCGCATGGCTGCAAGGCAAGAGAAGCCAATAAACAGTAACCTTGTTTCCTCACCCACGTGTGGAGCCAATCGAGGAAGGCAGATGGAGCCCCGAAGTATCACCTTTCCTAAAGATAAAGCTGCCACGGGACAGAGCGGCCCTGTCTGCAGGAAGTGGGTTGCCTTATGTCGCACTCAGAATAGGCAGACGTACCCACCCCGTGTAGGCAGCGTGGGGGTGCTGCAGGGAGTGAGGGAGCCAAGCAGAGCTCGGATCCAGCGGGCTGCTCACTCCCAAAGGAGAGCGGGGAGGAAGGGCCGGGCCACTGCCGCGCAGTTCCTTGTCCTGTTCCTCAGGGAAAGCGGGTGTTCCAGGGGAGCATAAGTAGGCTCACAGGGAGCCATCACGGCATCACCACAGTGTTGCTCTGCTAGGGTCAGGGGTCATTGGGAATAGAGAATAAATTATTTTTGAGATGGGTAAAATAAGAGGAAAGAAGGAAGGAGAAAGGAAGCGAGAAAGGAGTGATTACATAGCGTGACCTAATCTTTGCTTTAAGATGTTAAAAAGCCACATGTGTACATTTGTGCCAGCATGGACAGGCATGGGGGACTCTACCCTAAGGTTGTCCAAGGGGATGAGGCTGGAAAAGGGAGGAAGACAATGGGTATGGAAGAGGGGGCAAGGGAGTGTGAGGTTCTTGCCTACCAGGAGTCTCTAGTCCTATGCAGAAACTCAGACCACCTTCAGGGCCCCTGAGGAAAATGAGGTGGGCGATGGATTTAGGGCAGTTGGTGCTGGATCATGCGAGCTTTGAGTGGGACACTCCAGAAGTTGGAGGATGTTCACAGCGGAGATGGATGATCGCTGGGAGGCAGGGAGTGCAGCCCCAGGGGTTCTCAGCGTGGTCCCCAGGGGCTCCATGTCTACATCACCTGTTCCACCTCCTATCTGTTGAGTCAGGAACCTGGTGGATGTTTTCACAGCCCTGCAGAGAGCCCTGTGCTCACCAAAATCTGGAAACTGCTGAGACAGAGGTGTGGCTTGGGGTCAGATCCATCCGGGGTAAACACTGGTTCTTGTTCCACAACTCTGTAGTCTGGGAGCCTCAAGTTCTTCATGGGGAGACATAAATCATTGTCACGTCTTACACAATGATTATTACTAGCCACATGTCAAACACCATTGCACTGTGTGTGTGTGTGTGTGTGTGGTAGTGGGGATTGAACCCCAGGGTCTTTGCACTGAGCTATCTCTCTAGTCATTTTTTAAAATTAAAATTTTTATTTTGAGACAGGGTTTCACTGAGTTGCTAAATTTTCCAGGCTGGACTTTCTTCCTGCTTCAGCCTCCCAGGGTGCTGAGATTATAGGTATGTGTCATCACAATGGGGCTCCCAAGCACTATTCTTTCTCTTGGGGCCCAAGTTGAAAAGTCACACCCTCTCCTCTGAGGAGGTAGCACTCAGTGGGCTGTAATAAGAGCCTATGTGTATTGAGCCCTTGCTCTGAAGCAGATATGTGAATGCTTTACGGCATTACCTCAATTAGTAGGAAAAATCCTTACCACCATTTTCCAAGGAGGCTCAGTGACTGTCCATGGTCTCCCCCTGCCCAGGGTAACAGCAGGGAGCCAGATGGGCTGTGGCACTCCAGAGCCTGAGGGAGAAAAACCTCTGCAAGGGTGAGCAAATGGGAAGCAAGTACAGCAAGGAGGCGAGGAGCCCACCCCCCACCCCCCACCCCCCCCGTCTTTGAGAAGGACATGGGGAGCGGGGAGGGGAGTACCAGGTAAGGGGGCGAGGTGGGGTGAGCGGGTATCAGGACGCCATCCTTGGCTGCTTTTGTGAAGAGATCAGTTTCTTCACCATTTCATACTTTCTTCCCATTTCTGAGGGTCAGCGTTTTCAAACCTTGAAAGCTTTTGGTGCAAGGTCATTGCCAGAATTCTAGACTAAGGGACAGGGAAATAAAAACATTTGGAAAAGAGCTGAGGTTTGGACAACATCTGTAAACACAAATGCCACGTTCCAGGGTTCAGGACACAAAAAAGTGTCCTCAGGCCAAATGGCCACCACATCGAACTGTTTACCTGTGTTTAACTTTGGTTGCTCTGTTTGTCCTCTCCCTACCTCCTCTGCCCTTTCCTGGGTTTATTAATGGCTGCCCTGTGTCCCCGGAGGCAGCCAACTGCAGCAGACCTCAGTCAGCTGCTCTTGGCCTCTAACTTCCGGCCTCTAATTTTTTGGCCTCTAACACTGCGCAGAGATTGGGAGACAGGAAGACGGAGGTCCTTTGTGTCCTCCACTTCCTCCTGCCTGGCTTCAGTGGACAGGCCACTTGGTGGCAATTTTCTCTGTGGCTGCAGCTCTGTGAATTGCTATCTTCCAAGGTTTCAGCTGTCATCTGCCCATCCTTGTGTCCCTCAAGCTCTTGTGCTTTAGTGGTAACAGCTTTCTCATTCCCTATCCCTCAGGGCTCCTGTTCACCCTGCTGCGTCTCATAGTCTGTGTGCTACACTTCCTGGTAAACATCCAGTCTGCTCTGGAGTGGGGCCCCGCCTCACACAACACCGAGGTACAGAGATCTCAACAGTGGCGGCATCCAGCCTGTCTCCCCACATGTGTGGCCTGGTCTCAGAGCTCCCCCCACCCTGTGCAGTAGGTGCTACCTGGCAATATTATTATCCTTGGATGAATCCTGGTTACCCCGGGCCATGGACTTCAGCTCCCGCTCCGGATGAGAGAAACAGAATGATAAAGCCACCAGAAACACCCCCGTAATGAAATCTGACTTTCATCACCATGTTGTGGACCCTGACTTTGCATAGGCCTGGAGCCTTTTTTCAGTGACAGCTTCTTGCTGGAGTTTATTTTTGCTTCGCCGAGTGCTGGAACCATTTCCTATGTTGTGAGTCCCTCCCAGGACCCAGCACAGGACGGAGGAGCTGGCAGCCAGAGCTCCATCAGCTCCTGTGGACTGATTGATTGGCTGATATTTGTAGCTGAATGAGTAGATGCTTTCAGAGCAGCTGCTGCCAGGGGAAAATTCCAAGTGCAAAATATTATTATTAATTATCATGATTGCTCTTTCAGCTGCAGGCACTATGTCTGCTTAGAAGGAAGAGATAAGCATCCCTGCCAAAGCAGAAATGACTGATTTATGCTGACGGATTTTTGTCCTCTGAGAGGAGACTGCCGAGTGTTAATATTTTCTTTTTAATGACTCCTGGACTGAAATTAAAAAAAAAAAATCTTAGATTTGGGGCCTGGTGTGGCAAGGCTGTGTGACCTTGAGTGAATTACTTAAACTCTCTGTGCCTCAGAGCCTTCATTGCTTAAAAGAGAAGTTAGAACTCAGTAGCATCTAAGATTTGTCTGAGTACTTCCTGGACGATGCTGGGTCCAGTGATACTGAGACCCCTGCCGATTGGCTATTTGTTCACCACCTTCTCTCCCACCAATGAAACATTCTCCAATTTCAGTGCCTTCCTGCCTCTGGGCTGTTCAGGATGTGCGAGTTGAATCTGTCCTACTTCTATTGCTGTGAGGGGACAGTCACGACCGTGGTGGGAAGAAGGGACAGGGACCAGGAGATTACAGAGTCCTTTCCTTCTCTTCATCCTTTGTCTTCAAGATCATGAAAAGAGTAAGAAGAACAGTAGATCAGTGACTGCCACTGCTCACTAACAGGGCCTGCATCTGGAGCCTGGTCACCATTCAGGGTCCTCCGAGCACCTTGGGGAGGTGTTGTTTTCTCTTCCTCTGCTGGGGAGGAAAAAGAGGCACAGAGTTTGTGTGTCACTTCTTTGAGGCCACACAGTAGCATGCAGCCTCACAGCTGGAGGGAAGGTCAGAGCTCTGCTAGCGCCCAAGGCCCTCCATCCGTGGTACCCTGAAGGACCCTGCTGGTGCCCAGCACCCACTCTAAAAGTTCTGATTTAGTTAGTTTGGGGTGCAGCAGTCGAGAGGATTCTACAGGGGAGCAAAGTTTTCAAAGTGTCAATTTAGTCTCATTCTCTATGTTGCAGAAGAGGTAACTGAGGGTCAAAGATGGGATATAGATTGGCGAGTTTCTCACATAAGCCTGGGTCCACCCAACAGCCTCCCTGTAGGAGTCTTGGGGAGGGAGACCCTGAGTGTGAGGAGCTCGTCCTGCTCTGTGTGGTCCCCTTACAACCCCATCTTCCCAGGATATCACATGGGGTGTTGCTCTCTGTCCCTTTGCTTCGGTGAAGCCTTGTGGTAACTGTGGGAATCTAAGGGGAAGGGGCCAAACAGAGGAGATGGAAGCCTTGCTGGGATCAGCCCTGGGGACTTAATTATCCTTTACTTTTGCTGAAGACTTCACTCATTGTCCCCAGCATGTGACTTCCTGAGTGAATCCACACAGGTTTGAACCAGAGGAGATCAGCGGTCGGTCTGATCCATCCTGAATGTAAGTAGGAGCCACCTGGGGCTCCTTCCTGGAGCTTAGTCTGCAACAAAAAACTAAAAGAGCCACAGCCTAAGAAACGCTTCTTGTGGACCATGTACTATGTGTGAATGTTTTCCCATTCCAGCGTCACAAACACGAGAAGGAAGTATTAGGAGTTTATGTTTCAGTTGTGGAAATGGAGGTCTAGGGAGGTTTAAGGATTTTCCCAGAGGACATGAACTGGTAAGTGACACACTAGAGATCTGAATCCAGGTCATCTGCCAAAGTCAGTCTAAGTGCCACCTTCTTCAGGAAGCCTTTCCTGCATACCAGGACTGGCCAGAACAGCCTGGGGTTATGCACCAGCATCTCTCTGTGCAACTTACCTCTCTGGATAACTAAGCACTCAGGAGGATTCTTATTTGATGAAGTTTCTCATACTACATTGCATCCTCCTTGAGGGGGGCTGTTTTTGTTCATATGTAGCATCCCGTATCTCTAATTCTCAGCATAGCACTTTCCACATGGCAAACCAACTACTCCATATTGTTCAAAGGAAGAAGAGACAAATGGTCCAATTGATCCCAAGGGCAATGCCTGTAGCCACAGCTTGATGGATTTTCCCCAGATTTCTAAGAACTAGTTAGGAATGATCTCCAATGTTAGCCTCTTCTAAGAAAAGAAGATGCTCCCAGAAAGAAAAAGTCCAAGAGTTCTTGTGATAGTAAAAATAGTGAGAATATCCAAATATTTTTAACTCAAGAAGAAAAATCTTAAGAGCTCCATCCAATTTGTACATCCTTTATGCACTGGAGGTCATGTGGACTGAACTGGGCAGGCAGCCATTGGGCTTTTTCCTAATCACTGGTATGTACCATGTTACAGTATTTAAGATAGAGTAGAGCTGTATATGCCATAAATTCAAGCAGTAGATTAACTAAGCTGGAGATGGTTTTCTACAACTAAAATCCTGTCTAGAGAAGTGAAGTCCAAGGCTGTTGCAGCTGTGTAAAGATGTTCTGGAGCACCCTGGATATGGTGAGAGTGGATGGGAATGGAGGGTCAAAGGTAAAGAACCCCTAAGCCTTGGTCAGAAAAACAATGGTTTCACTAGATTCCCACCCTGTAGAATTCAGCTTGCATGTCATTGGTGCAAACTGGGTCACATGGCATCTGAGCTCCAAAGGAGTCTGGGGAAATGAACATTTTTAATTAAACATATTGCTCAATAGGGATGCTGTTAAAATGGAGAATGGGAAGGATGGATATTGGGTAAGCAGCTGGCAATATCTGCCTTGTAGGTTCTGTGCTAGGTGTATAGACCATATAGATGAGTGACATATGGTCTCCTCTCTCCATGGGTATATCGCCTGGTAGAGGAGCCAGACATGAAAACAACTTTTGGCAGTATGACATATATGTTATTAGAAGAGTGACAGGAATAATAAAAAGTAAACAAGAAAAGAGTAAGTAGGTTACCTGGGTGTACTGGTTAACCTTGATTCTCAACTTGATTGGTTTGAGAGATGCCTGGATTAGTAAAGCACACTTCTGAGTGTGTTGTGGAGGCATGGCCTTGGAGACTACGATATATCTGGTCCTTCCACTCCTTCTTCTCTGGAACTCTTACTCTGCTTCCCAGATGCCATGAGTTGAGCAGATTTCCCCTGCCACATCTTTGTGCCATGCTGTTTCTGCCTTAGAGTCAGCTTACCATGGACTGATACCTCTGAAACCATGAGCCAAAATGGGCTTTTCCTTTAAGTTGCAGTTGTCAGCTATTTTGTTCCAGCAACTAAAAGGTTTCTAACACACCTGGGGAGGTGAAATAGGTATCACAAAGAAGATGGCATTTGAGGTCAATAGAATAAGAGTTTTCACATAAACAGAACAAGGGCCAGGCCTCTTACACACTACTCCCAGACACCCTGTTAGCTCCAACTCTTGGGATTACTTTACACTGATTACTTTCCACCTATAACTAGCTGTTTTCCCAGCTTTGGGATGGATGTTGAGGAAGAGTAGGCGTTCTCCAGACAAACAGTGAGACACTGACTTTTCAAAATCAGGTTCCAATACATTTAGCAGCCTCAGGGGATTACTATGCTCTACATACTTCAGACAACTTGCCATTCCCACATATTTCATACTGTGCTATATCTCAGTGCCCTTCATCAAGCTGTTTTCCTGCCTGTAATGCTCCTTCTCTTTCATTCTTTGCAATGTAGTTCTCTGTGGTATTGACTCATCCTTGGCCAGCTGTTTAGAGGGCATGAAAGGACTTCATCAGAGTGTGATTTAGGCAGGAAGACGGATAGCAGTCACACACCCAGGTGCAGAATGTGGTCTTGCTGGTATTAGCAATGAGGGAAATGGGGGAAACTAACCCTTCATGAATCATGGTCATATGAGGGGATCCTAGATAGGTACATCAGTGTACCCCCACTAGGGCTGGTAAGAAAGTAGATATTGTATTGCCCCTTCTACATCCCTGGAAACTGGGACATTTTGAGGCAAAGAAATTGGCTGAGCCCAACTTCACGGTAATAACTAACACCCTAGATCTGACTCTGTCCCATCCAGTGCTGGAGCCCAAGTCCCCTCCGCCAAGCCTTGAAGTCTGCCTTTGTTCCGAGGTCAGCCCTGCATGCATAGGTGGTGCCTCTGGCTATTCAAGTTGAAGGGCTCTGTCTCCTTCTGGTTCTTCCCTCTCATTCTGAGGGGCAACAAAGGCCATCAATCAAAGAAGAGCTAATAAATAGATGGGGTGGAGAATGGTTTTACACCCACCCCCAGGTGGCATTAGGAGAGTCTGGAGACTTTTTGCCACACAGGGCAGATGGGCTGCTACTAGCATCTAGCAAGAAGAGGCCAAGGGGATGCCATGTAACATTCTGCCAACCCCAGGGCAGCCCCTGTGGCAAGGAATTATCTGACCCAAAATGCAGTAGTGTTGGTGTTGAGAAACCTAAGTTAGAGTCAGTCTCCTGCAGTCTTCCTGAACATGGAGAAAGCAGATTCTTTCTGGAAGCTTCTATGAGCAGTGCTTGCCACACCCCCACTATCACTCAGTGCACATGAGTGAGTGCCTCTGTGCTCATTGCTTTCTGCATATATGCCAAGTCCCCCTTCTACATCAATCTACATTTTGTTCATTTTAATTTTATTCTCTGTGGTTCTAGACAAATGACTTCACTGCATCTGTTTGCTCATCTGCTGGAAGGGATAACAATGTTACTTCATATACTTATAAAGCTTCAGGTAATTGTAGAACACTTAGTAGGTGTTCAGTAAATGTTAGCCACCTACATTTTTTGCTATTTCTGAAACATCCTGGGTATTGACAAATGAGCTTTTGTGAAGATTCTCACACGGAACTTGCATGAGGCTGATTAGGGAAGCTGATCTCTCGGCTCCAGGTGATGCAGAGTCTGGGATTTGCTACTCTTCTGTAACATGCGTGGGAAATCTCACTAAAAAGACTCCTCTGGGGGATCTGAGTGGGATTCAGTATTGAGAGCACTATAATATTGCTAGCCTGCAGGAGGTGAAGATAAAAGCAGATTTGCTTCATTTCTCTGTAAGAGATAGCAATTAAGAGAGGGGTGCTTTGAGGACAACATGGGGAGGAGGATAGTGTGCTGGAATCTTCCATGTGGACCTCCAGACCACTGTCCAGCCTGCTTCAGCCTGCTGCAGCAGCCACAAAAGACTGGACTATGTGACTGTGTCACTGGGTTCTTCCATTTGTGAGCCTTGGCTGGTGGGGGAGGGGAGAGTGAGGTGGGGGCTGGTTATTTCCTTGTGGCTTCACTGTGAGGTGGCTGAGCTCCAAAAATCACAGCTTTTATTGAGGCAAGTTTCTCTCTTCAGTGTCCTGACAATTTCTTCCTTCCCTTTTCCCAGAAGCCCTGGGGAGTAACAACTCTTCCTTGCAGCCAGCCCCAGGATACTGCAGTTTCCTTTGCTGTCTACACCCTACCCCATCTTAACAACTAGTCCTTTTATTAAATGAGCCTCAGGTTACCCAAGGTGAGGTGTCAGCTATTTCTTGTTTTGGGGCATAAAAAGCAATACTCCAAAGTAAAGCCTTAGAAGCTAAATTTCTAACCTTGTCTTGCTCTCCTGTCTCCCATTCCTTCTCCTCCAAGGCAGACCAGAGAAATTAGAATTCTCTTTCCCAAGGTAGGCCATTGAGACAAGAATCTCTTTTCCTCAAAATCAGCCCTAAATCTCAAGATCTTACTCTAAATTTCCTGCCTTTCTGTGTAAGAACTGGCCATAAAGTTCTCTGACCTGCCTTGTTTCATTTAGGCCATTCCAGAAGAATGGCCTAATAGAAGTCTGAGAAGCAGCTTCTCCTAAACTGTTCAGTGACTACAATTTCTCTTTCTTGGTAATTAACAACATCGTTGTTTGGGATAAGGACACCCTTCTTTCATCCCATCGCTCTTGCCATGTTGTGGTTTTTGTTTCCTCATGGTATTTACTCACTACTTGAAGTTATAGTTACCCAATTATTTTTATATCCTTCCTTTCACTAGACAAGGACTTTGTGTTGTTTGTGTCAGTATCTTTAGTGCATCTGACTGTGCCTGACATAAGTGTAGATGCACAGAAGATATTTGTTGAATGAATACATAACTAGCTGATGAAACAAGTCAAGCTTATGAGCTAAAAATGTACAAACCGGGCTGGGGATTTAGCTCAGTGGCTTAAGTGCCTGCCTAGCAAGCGCAAGGTCATGAGTTCAATCCCGGGCACACACACACACACAAAAAGTACAAACCAAAGTTAGAAAGTGTATTAATTGCCTGTTGATTCAGTATGAAAGTAGGACAAAGATTTCTTACATGGGATGGAGAGAATCCAAGGACAGAGCAAAAAGCAGGGTAAAACATTTATGATCCTTATTATGATAGATGAGATCTTATTATGTGATGAAACATAGGGCCTGGGCATATTAGTACCTCAATACTATAGCCTTACATTTATAAGATGATTGTTATCTTATAAAACTCCTTCCCATCTTAACCTACATGTTACTCATTCTGTCTTTAAGAGAGATATATGTGCATGAATTATTATTTCCTTTTATGGATAAGAGGGTTTGGTGAAAATCAATTTAGGCATTTTGTCTTCTGCTTATCTTTCTGTGCAATATGGTTGCCTTATAAGAGTCCTTTAAGAGAAGGCAGGTAAGGGTAGACATAAATTGAGGATTGTCATGACAGGGGTTTGTCTCAGCTTCTATGTATGCACAAGGAATCCTGTCGGACTGAGTTTCTGCCTGCATCTGTAGTGTCCTTTCCTGCTCTTATCCTTTGCTCCTGAACTAGTTACTTTGTATTTCCTGATCAAATGTCTTCCTGATACTGGGACTACAGGCGTGCACCGCCATACCTGGTCCCCTTAGGTTTTTCAAAAGCATAATGTCCTATAGTTAAGAAGCTATAATACTGTGTCAGTTACCTATCACTATGTAACAAAAACACTGTAAGTTTTAAAAAGCGAGCTATTTTATTTGCTCACAGTTCTGTAAGGACAGTGGGATATGTTTAACTGGATGGTTCTTCTGGTCTCACTTGAATTAACTCACAAAGCTGCTGTCACCTGATGACTGGACTGAGTCTGGGTGAGCCAAGGGCTGCTTGTGCTGAGTGTCACTTGGGCCCTCTTTCCTTGGTCCTCTCATCTGCAAGAGTGACGGCAGTCTCTGGGCAGCAAGGAGAGTGATCATCCATACTTATTTGCCAGGAACTATCCCAGTTTTAGCAGTGAGAACTCCATATCCTAGGAAGCTCCACAGACTCAGGCAAATCATGATAGTGGTCATTTTAGCTGCAAAGGAGAGGGGAAATTACAAGGTGTTTGAGCTCTAGGCTTAGAAAGTTCTGTTGCTTTTTCTCTGTGACACACTCAAAAGGCCATCCCTGATTCAAGGGGTTAGAGAAATAGACCCCAACTCTCAACTGAAAATGCACCAAGTGCTTATATTGCTAGGAAAGTAAGACCATGGTCTCAGAAATGAAAGTAAACAATTTTTTGTTAATTGAAAAAAATTATAAAAAGTAAAGAAATATTAGGAGAGCCCTCACTAGGCAAATGTTGAGTGACACCTGCACCTCCATGTCTTAATATGAACGTCAAATACTTTGTTTTATGTACAACCAAAGACACCTCTCTGTGAAAACCACCGTGTGGTGAGCAGATTAGGAGAGATGGTGAAATATTCAGGTAAAACGGAGCAGGCTTCTTGGTATTTAGGACAAGAGAGAAGGACAAAGGCTATGTTAACAGTCCAAACAATTCTATTTCAAGAGTAAAACTGATAACATTTTTCCAGGAAAATATTTAGGATAATACAGCTTTACACTAGCATCATGTTTACACTACATCCCAGGCACTGTTCTAAAGTGTTCTAAGTAATTTACACCTACGAGTGCATTTAAACCTCACATTAACAGACAAGAAACTAAGACTCCTGACCTGTCTGTCATTTTGCTGGGTGTTTTATGGCTTTTCATAACTAGCAGTTTGGAATGGCAGCCTAATCATCTATTTGTTATGGAGGCTGGCGAGAAAGCCCAACTCTCGGTAGCTTTGAGGACAGAGACTCAGAAATCCCGGAACCAAAGTCCATGGCTTGGGTTTCCATCCAGGCCAGACGAATGGTAACTCTTGCGCAGGCGCAGTCGAGGAGTTAGCGCCAGCCTCTGGGTCCGTTCCAGCCTAGAGTAGATCCGGGGTCCAGTAGGCGGGCCTCTCCTCACCCCTGACCTTGGCTGGCGAGGTGGGCGAGGGGAATAGGCGGCCGAGAGGGTTCGTGACGCGTGCAGGGAGGGATGGAGCAGGGAGAGTGGGAATGAGATCAGAGCTGGAAGATGTGAACCCCGAAAGGACCTGGGTGCGGGAGGCTGCGTAGCACTCGGACGCTGAGGAGTGCACCAGGTCTGGGGAAAAACACTCAGCACACACTTCACAGCTGAGCACACTGAGCTCCGTGCCCTCCGGGAGCCCTGGGGCGAGCTCTGAGCCGGAGTTTGCCATCGGTGCAAGGATATGTTCACAAGGGCTGCCTGGCCTTTGTTCATGATTAGCTGCACTCTTAGGCGCTGTGCTAAGTGCTTCTTATTCACAAGGTTATTGTGGGGAAATCAAGTGAGATGATGCCTTTGGCATGCTTTTAAGTATATTATAAACAAGAGGTCTTATGAAAGTTTGAGCCTTATGTAATTGTTTGTAGTTGATTTTTATCAAGAAAGAGGTCAAGCTTTACAGTTTCCTGGCCTCAGGACATCCCACTCTGCCTGGCCATGTTTTTTGCAAATGGATCTAGGTAGTCATTGGTTTGGTGCAAATAGGGAACTATGATATTGCCCTTGCTATGCTATGCAGCGTTAAGATGCCTTCAAAAAGGATTGATGTTTGTTGGTAATTTGTAGCTCTGTAAGTGTAGTTCTCTGGCGAGTTCGGAATGTATACCAATTAATTTGGGGCTGTTGAAATCGTTGATGTTCAAAATGGAACTTTTGCTTCTCTGCAAATGCTTGCTTCTCTGCTTTTCCCCTTTATTTGATAAAAATCTAGTAATGGAGGGTGAAGCTTGGCATCCTCTTCCTCTTTTCCATCCACAAGGCTTAATGCTTTGTGGACAAATGTCATAGTATAATACTGTATTATTTTCTAATAATTTAAAACATTTACAGCAACATAGGCAAAGCACTGTGCTAAGCCTTTGGACCATGAGAAAATGACTATTTAAGGTCTCTTTTTTTCAAGACTCACAGTATTGAGTGTTGAGGGGGAAAGAATGTAGTGTAGGATAAGATACTAGAGTTAAATTAGGACTAAAGGAGGGTTTCAGAGACAACCTCCTTTATTCTATTAAAGCCACTGGTTGTTTTATTTTACTCATAATTGGCATTATGTCTTTCAATGAACACCACATTTAGAGCTAAAGTTACATGCTGTCCTAGATCCTTAGTTGTCATGAAAAAGACCTTAAGTGCTTTACCTGCATCTGGTCCAACACCCGTCATACAGACAAGCCAGCTGACGCTCATTCCCAAAGCACCTGTGTGAAGCACAAAGAAAATAACTGACACTTTCTTATGTTGGTGTTGAGGCTCTGGGATTCACTGTCCTGCCCCATGAACATGCATTCCTGATTCAGCAAGGTCCAGCTGGTCCTCTAGAACTTTCTAAGCACCTTTCTTGTACTGACCATCTCTGTCTTTAAGCTGTGGCATTTACAGTTGGCATCTCTTACCTTGACATTTAGTCATGGACCACACTGTCTTCTTAGTTGAACAGGGGTTGAAGGACTGTGGGCTGTAAATGAGGAAGTTCATATCTGAGAGATAAATACACTGGAGTTTGAATTCTGGACCCATTGCTTATTGGCTATGCAACTAGCAATTATAGATCTCAGTTTCTTTCGCTATCACGTGTAAACCTGATCTCTTGCAGGACTGTTATAGGCATATGGTAAGCATTAAATAAAATAGGATGCACCATTCTCTTTGTCTCTCCATCTTTTTATTTTCTCTTCCCAGGTTTATGGAGTGTGCCTATAGATTTTATTTATTTATATATTTGTTGAATGAAGGAATATTTGTCATATCCATTTAAATTATGAATATGGACTTGATGTTCTTTTCACCCAGAATAGACTAGACACATTTCCTCTTCTCAAGAAATTTCAGTCTATCTGGGAAGCTAGAGGTTTTTTACCTCTTATCTGTGTTTCCTTTATTCCAAAAAAGCAAACCTCTTAAAATTGCAGTTCTTATGGGTATAGCCCTGGTCACCTTTTGCTTCTCACTCTCCTTGGGTAAGCTCATCCACTCCTACAGCTTTAAGAACTCTATGAACCAGATTGTTAAATTTATATCTAGAGGCTAAGCTTTTCTCCTAAGCCTCAAACATACATCTAACCATCTTTGAATAAATGTACTTATTCTAAACTTCAAATTTAGCTTTCCTGAAACAATCCCTCTCCAAACCTGCTTATTCTTCCAGGGTTGCCAATTTTCATGGGGTGGCTGACACCAAGGCCCTTATTTTCCTGCCTACATCCAATAACTCAGTAAGTCACATGGCTTCTGCCTACAAAATTTAACTGATTATCAGGCTGGGCATGGAAGTGGATGCCTGTAATCCCAGCATTTCAGAGACTGATGCAGGAGTTTGAGGCTAGCCTGAGCTACATAGCAAGTTCAAGGCCGGGCTGGACTGCATAGTGAGACCTTGAGCCCCAAACAGCAACAAGAACCCTGAAATATAACTGATATCACCAAAGTTCAAGTGACCATGATCTATTTCCAGAACCACCATGATGGTTCACTCCTCTAATCTGCCGGAGTCCAGCTGCGGCAGGGCTAGGGTTTCCCAAAGGTGGACAGGGAGTCGGCGAGTGAGAGACAGAAGACACTGCACACCAGTCTGTGAGTGAATCTGAATCCCCTTTTATTTTTTAGAAGCTGGAGTATATATTTGCTAACATTTGGCAGCCACCCCCAGCCCCAAACAGGAAGCACCCCAGGCTTAGGGCCAGGCAGGGACAATCCTAAACAATAGGTTTTAATTAACCTCAACCCCAAGCAGGAAGCGCCCCAGGCTCAGGGCTAGGCAGGGACAATCCCAAGCAATAGGTTGATCCTGCCAGAGGCAGGCCATAGGACTATATTCAGTAAATAAAATAAGTAGCATCCAGGATTTATGATAGTCCAACTGTTGTAATTGAGATTATTGTATTGCTTGTTCTACCAACTGAAGGGCTTTATTAGCCTCTGGATTAAGGTGTCGTTCAGAGTTTGGGTTTGAATCTCCCTTTAATATATCAAACAAAGTTTTTAAGTCCTTGGTAGTTAACTTTAAATAAGGCCTTAGCCAATTAATGTCTCCCAGTAACTTTTGAAAATCATTGAGTGTATTTAATTTATCAGTGTGAAGTTGTATAGGTTGGATGGTAATGACAGGAGAATTAATAATTCTACCTAAATAATGTAGAGGTAGTTCCATCTGAATTTTATCAGGGGCTATTTTTAAT